>JAQIXW010002722.1:0-14710 GCA_034700685.1 Willowsia buskii | reverse complement strand
TCTTATTCTTCTTATTCTTCTTCATCCTTTCTTCATTCTCTCCCACTCTTGCTTTTTTCTGCTTTCACTCCACTCTCTTTCCTTCCTTTGCTCTTTGCATACTAGAATATATTTGTATTATTGCATGCAAATCACATAGTGAGACCCTAATTACATCCTTGAGAAAGTGACATATGTATATAATAAAGAAGTCAGAGAAAAATGTCGGAGGAAGGGAATGAAACGTGGAAAAGGAAGAGATAAAAAATCTTCCGGATAATAGAGAATGAGAGACGCGAACAGGAAAATTGTTTGACCAATGATGAAACGAGGATTCAGACAGAAAAAAAACGGTCAAATGAATACAATTTGATGGTGCACGTAGAAGTAGCACATACAAAAAAAACAGAAATCCTTCTTCTTTTTGCATTGCATGATGTCACTCCGAATTTTTCATTTTACGAACTTGCTGGAATTGAGACGAATTGAATTTTGTTTTGCAGTCCATATCTACTTACTAACTAAAATGGAAACACGTGCTCGAAAATGAAAATGATAATATTAATAATATGCAAGCACGCGTCATAAAACATCTTGCTTTTTTAATCCAAACTAAATTCATATAGTCGATTTGACCATTTCATTTGAGTGTGTCTCCTTTCCATCTTCTTTTGCATAACTTTGTGAAATTTTACAGCGACAATAACAATGGAAGCACGTCTGCACGCTTGTTAAGGTACATCTGCTTGTTAGTCACTAAAGTTCTTCTCACTACAGAAGTCCTCTTCATGCACGTATAAATACGATGAGTGTAATTGTAAATTCTCTAAAGAGCACATTCCATGGCTTAAAAAGTAAAAAAACGCGAGCCAGGCTTCTCCTGTTTAAATATTGCATTACATGGTTTAACGATAAGAAGGATACGACGACTACCCAACTAGTATACGTTTTGCTTGTAAATGTGCCTTTTGTGTGCCCACTCAAATGGACAGAAAAGACGGACAGTTGAGATGCTGGTTATTTTGTGGAATGTGCTCGTCTACTTTTTAATACAATCAACTTTATATGCAAGTGATATCTTATGTCAAATTACATGAATGAACCAACTATATACTCATCCAGAAGTCTGGAGCCTGAAAACGAGATGGAGAGAGGGAGAAAAGAGAAAACCGCTTTAGCGGATGAAAAGAAATACGAAGGACATGAGTCTACACATTTATTTCATCTCTATTTGCAATGAATACATAGAAAAAAAATCAGCGGTGGATTTTTTACTTCTCTATCTTTCCCCTTGTCTAGCTTTATGTGTCCTCGTGGTGAACTTTAAACCTTCAAAAAATAAAAATGCCTCCAGAGCTTCTTGACTATTTTTTTCGTCTCTTTTTATAGCAGAGAACCAAACACAAGATTTTCAGATGATACTTTAACAGGTATTACGTAAACATTTTTTTCTTGTGTTGTCGTCTTCTACGAGGTTCTACCACGCATATCGTCACTGCAGTCAAAGCGAAATGATAGTATGAGCGTAAAATGAATTTAGATACGCACACTAACTAACAACGCAAGTCATGCATGCATGTATATAGTTTCACCGGGGTGTAAGAGGAAATAAACCGTAGAGCATTATATGCATTTATAGGTATCAAGTACATATGTAGCGACAGACACATACGTGGGCGAAGAAAAACCCGATTGGCAACTGGTTTACTTTTTCTGTGTTTTTTGAGAAAATGTTTCTTCATATCCCGTGTTTCTTTCTGGGAGAGAAATGCTGATGATTCCAGCTAACTGCCATTACTACAACCATTACACAAACCTACCACACATTTGAGTATGCATGTAACGACATTTTAGAATACGCAGTTAAGGAGTCAACAGAAACTAACGGTAAGATACATACAGACAAGGGGAAAGTCTCCTACGGTAAGATGAAGCATATCACTAGTAAAAACTCATTCTCAGCCCTGAAGCACGCCACTAAAAATGAGAAAAACGACTAACCTTATAATGCGCCTTTGTAGTTTCTTTTTACAAGTCATTGTTAGATGGATAAAACCGGTTTCTTCTGGGAAGCAGAGAGAGAGAGGGAGAGAGAGAGAAAGCGCAACGGACTGCGACGAAAATCTACTGAGTAAAAACAATTTAGAACCTTTTTTTTCTGTTTTCTTCTTTTTCCTCATCTCCTCGACAAGCCCTTCCTCTCGCTTATTCTTACAACCATGTGTGTCATATATTGTGCTAACGAGGAAGCAACTCAGGAAAGGAGCGGAACTCGTAACAAAAACTAGACCTTGCTTGCAGAGAGTGCGTGAGGGAAAGTACAACAGCAAAAGAAAGGTCTCTTTCTCCCGTCTTTCACGTACACACATACAAAAAAGACGTGTCTTATAAAAAGTGCGGAATTTTTTACAAAATGAATGCCCACACTTGCATGCACTTCCTATTTACTCAGAGTACCACCATGTTCTTTTCTTCCTCTGCTTAAACTCTGGTCTGGTCTTTCAACCGAACATGCAACATAAATATATTGGGATGTTACAAAAGATGAAAAAACTTGAAAAAAGATCATCAGCTATCCTCATCTCTATCTTTAACATCATGATGAACACAACGGTTTAAAGCTGTGGAAACACTCTATATGCCTATGTGGACGAGGAGTTTTCCGAGTTGTGTATATGCTTGATGATGGGTTAAACAGAAAAAGTGACAGCCCACACACACAACCACGCATACTTACACTTACTCTGATGGGATATCTTTAAGATTAGAAAGGCTTGAGCTCTCCAAGTTGCGTTCCAGCTAAGCTTAAATAAGATTGAATGAAAAGGAGAAAGAGTTGTTGGAAAAGAGAGAGAGGCCGCAAGAGAGAGAGAGAGAGACATAGAGAATGTGTGACGATGACGATGCTGTAAAGAGTGAAAAAAGAAAAGAAGAAAAGCCTTTCGCTGAAACCCAGCTGATCTATCTTGAAATGGTGTAATAGCTGCTCTTTTATATATTGCCTGAGAAAGTTCGAACATGACACCACTTTAAGACAACTCTCATCTCTTTACCAGCTCGTTTATCCGGTGCAACCACCACTACGCCACCATATAATGCACCTTCATTTGGTATTACTACTCACACTAAAAACTCTCTGAATATCTATTATAAAATGAAAATAGTACACACGTCTTCTTAGCAGTCTAAAGAAAAGCACCATCGCACATCTCCTCATACGACCACACGGTCTTACAATCTCCCCATTACCATGTTGTAGATAACATTCACTTGTCAGTAGTTTTAGTTTCTCTATCTTTTCGCAGAAATGGCGCTCGTTTACATAGGCATACATGCTCTTTCAAGTCTTTAGCTTTATTGTGTCTATATATATGCTACTAATGCATGTAATACTTTCACCCGACAAAAGTCAGGTTTTCTCACACACACACACACACAACCAAGTTTACGGAAACAAAGGGAGAACATTTTTCTAAAAAGTATTCCCTATTTTCTTCTCTCTCTCTCTCTTTCTCATCCTGAATTGAGACTGGAACTCAGTGACTAGTTGGTACAGTAGTAGTTGCAGTAATAGTGGTAGCTCAGTTTCAGATATGAAGAGTGGCATGAGAACGATAACATTATGCAGCGAGAATGAGACACAACTTGGTCTAAGAAAGTGGTCTTATGGCTGTGAAAAAGGTTTAAATGCGGCTGAAAATAGTGCTAAATTGATGCACAGATGACAAGAGTGTAAGGGAGAGAGAGAGGGAAAGGAAGAAAGGAAAATGCGATAATATGATAAGTTCACTTGGCAGTCGACCGTTGAAATGAGAGAAAGCGAGAGAGAACTCGCATGTGTGCTTTTGTTAGCTGTGAACATTTTGTCAACGACTTTTCCTCTTTTTTCTCCTTCACTGGAAAGTGCGATCCTTTTCCCGTCACCAGAAGAAGAAGCAGGGCCACTTAAACTGGTGGACTGAAAATGGACAAAGAATAAGTGAAATGAAATGCTTTTTGAGAGGAGAGGTCTACTAGATGAGCGACGACAAGACGAATACAGTGCCAAGCAATGGAGCAGAGTAAGAGTAAGTCATGTGCCACACAGCAATCAAGTTAAACTTAATGGATTACCATTTCAAGTGACTTCTTGCCCCAATTGTGGCTTAAAGAATGTATATTGAATGAAGCCCGAGTGTTTGCAAGGGAATTGAATGATGTGTGTGGAAGGAAGGTGTAAAGCTATGAAGGCGTATGAGGATGCTGGTGCCAGGTTGTGTATATCAAGTGAAGAAAGTGATGGCATCCCACTTTTCTATTAAGGGAAAGCAAACTCCTTCTAATTTTTCACTTGGAAGCGTACTCCGTTGTTGGTCAGAGTTCAATGCATTTTGTCTTCCGTCCAACTGCTTCCTTCCCACTGAAGACAGTTAATGAACCAATGTAGTATGCAAATTGTTCCACCCAATAACTAATTTCCCCCTTATTCATTCAAGTTGTGGAGGAGCTCATTTCCAGCTAATGCATATGTTAACCATCATCCTGTGAAGGGAAGACCACATATTATAGTTCTTACAAATTATGAATTTTATGGCTTATTTACTCCATGAGAAAATTGTGGAGGGAATCTAGGTCAACATCAGCAAGCTCAAGTTTTACTTGCTCTTGTCATTCGCACGAAGAATAACGGCTCTGACCCTTATCGTGTTGAATGAATTATGAAAGCCTCTCTGCCCTTCCGCCATTTCTCGAATAGAACACCTTCTCCCACATTCCACTATACCTACCCAGTATTAACTTAAACTCACTCACGTATTCAAAAAAACATGTCATCGACAGAAAATGATGCATAAATTTATTAATTTACGGAAATGTACTCCCGCTTCTTTTAAAAAACATTATGTATTATCCATCTACACCACGCTTTTTCTTTCTCTCTCGCTTCCACACAAGACTACAAGCCCAACGAACAAATAATAATAACATCACTGCCAGCCTTTTCTTCATCCTTTCAAATGAATTTCTTTTCACTACAAAGAAGAAATATATCTATGAAATATGCAAAATCTTAACATAAACCTACATAAATACGATGTCAGAGTTAATAATGCATAAAAACACGTACCAGTGGGAGTAGGTCGAGTAGCATTACTACAAAGCGACTGGTTAGAAAAAAATCGGGTTCGTCATCATCAGCAGCACAACATCTTCCTTCAAACAACCACCGAGCATAGCCACCATATACCTCGGTAGTTTTGTATGAAAACTACAACAAGCACACAGTTAGTTTTGGAAGAGATGACTTTTAGTTGGCATGAAAACGTGCCATCTCATATCGCGTATAGCATAATTACTCACCATCATCAGATGAAGCAGCAAAAATTGAGAGTGAGGGAGGGGAAGCATAGGTTAGTAGGGGCAGTTAGTATTTTCCCTTAAAATTTCCTCTTCTATCATCAAGCAAGTATATATGTCTCTCATATACAGTCAAAGACCACCAACACTACACAGAAGTGCTACTAGCAGCACCACACCACCACCACCACCACCACTAGTCCTCAAAGTTTAGTTCATTTTCAGTGACGGGAGAAAAACACATGAAAATAAGTGCAAAGAGAAGCGGTTACGTGCACTTTCATGTACACGTCTACTAAAAAAAAGGTTTGGCCCGTGTATAGTTTTAGTAGTAGTGCCGCTGCTGCTGCGGCGACTACTTCCACCAACGAACCAACATCTCTTGCAAACAACAGATCATCAGTTCTTGTTTGTTCATGAAGGCAAAAGCATCATGCTGAGCCTCTACTTGAGCACAAATAGGCGAAATAAATGAAGAATTACGAACTAGGATTAAACATGACCTGACAGGAGTATATTATGTTAAAGCACGCCACTATGTTTTATGCATGTTATATGCTTCCTCCTGCTTTCTCCAAAGTTTGTTGTTCTTCTTTCTCACTCTCTCCACTACTGCCACGTCTTGTGTCTTTTTTTCTTCTTTCTTTCTCTCCGACCGCCTCTGTCTGCTCATTTTCCATGTATTAGTATTTTGCTCTGTTTTTCATCTCGTTGTCGAATAAATCCATTAACATGCCCGTAAGTACACATACACTTCTATTTACCTCCGCACAATACCTACCCAGAGTTAGGAGATGTAGGCACAGTGATACGACGGGTTGTGCTGATGCGAAAGAAAAAAAAATAAAGTACACAAATTCAAGGAGTGCAGGAGGCCAAAGCGCTTTGTCTGAATTTGAAGCATTTTCTCGGCGAGAAAAGGAGAAGAGGATGCATTGCCATAATGATAGTTTGACTTCACTGAGAAAATGAGAGTCCAGTAGGCAGATTTTATACCCAAAAATAACCACTGTACTTGTATACTTGCTCATAAGCATGTATATTATTAAGCCATGTATATTTACTTGAAAAGTTTACTTTTCGTATTACTAGTGCCAGCGAGCAGTAGTAGCGCCGCCAATGCAATGTTATTACTTAGCTCCTCTCTCTCTCTCGTCTGCTCGATGCCGCTTCACCGGTTCCACTTGCTTTTTCCTCCTTACTGCTATCACTTTGGCCGTTACAAAAGCTTTTGGAAAATGACTAGTACAGGATCAAGAAGAAAAACCAATGTTTTACACTTACCACCACCATCATCAGCAACAGCGGCAGTTGGAGGAGTAGTAGTAGTGGAAGTAAGAATGGCTGGCAGTAATAGTAAAACCCGAATGGAAGACAACGAAGACCATGATGATGATCATGGTTTAGTACTTTTTGCTTAGGTAAGCAAAGCAAGCAAACTAAAAACAGCCTAACTAACAGACACACACACACACACAAAGAAACGCACGAAGAGAGCGAGAGAACAAGTCACAATTTCATATGACGTATAAATATACAAGTTGGTTAGTTGAATGCCAGTTATGTAATATAAACTGGTAGTGGTCGTTGTATGATACTTTCCCACTGCCGCTCTCCTACTTTCCCTCTCTTCCTCATCGTTATGTACATAGATCATGAAACAAGGCACTTGATACATTTCTCACGTCCTCTGCATTTGGCGAGTCAGCCTCTCTTTCCCTCTTTTTTTCTCTCTCTCTCTTCCAATTCATACATATGCTTGGAAAACAGAAGAAGAGGAAACAGCAGTTTCATGTCGCATCTACACACTCTTTCTTTCTTTCTTTCTCTACACTACTCATTCTTTCCCTCTCCACTTGTTTTTTGTCTTTCTTCGATGAGCAAGAAAAGGCACATAAGAGTATGTACAAACATAGCACCAGGAGAGAGTAACAAGAAGAGTTCCTCTTTTGTGAGCCAATGAAGATTATGAGACAGGACAGGAGAAAAGGACTGAAAGACGAGAAGAAAGAGGAACAGGAGGTGTCGTTCTCTCTTTCTCTCATTCCCTCCATCTGCAGTAATACGTTCACTATAAGAAGAGCCTTGCTATATGTCCGTACAATTTTTTACTTGCACAAAGGCTTAAAAGAGAATCAAAAATAGAGGACGAAATATACCTATAGATTTTTGTATTTCTCACGATGAATCATTTTCTGTACTCCACTAACAACGTTTACTCTTAATATATGGCTGGTGTGCTTCAACACCTACAACTGACTTGCATCTAAATGATTATGTTGCTCACAGAAAAAGAGTGTAATTTCAGTATATAGCAGAGAGAATATATCATATAAAGTAGCGGGATTCTCCTTTTTTCCTTGTGTATCCTCATTATAACGACGGCAGTACTGCTGCATGTGTGCCCCTCAAACAAAAAGAAAACGACACACACACTAATAATACAAAACATGACTCTATATAACGATGTAACCTATCATTAGAAGAATCGTTATCATGGGTACCATCATCATCATCGTTGGGAATGAGCTGCATAGCTTGTGCGGAAAGAGAGAAAAAACTGTCGAGAGAAGTTGGTCGGATCTAACTACTTTCTTTACAATGGGAGCATGGTTATAGAGTAGCAGAAGCAGGACCATCATCACAAACATTACTAACAACCAAAAGGACTACCCTTAGAAAAAGTAAAACTTTTCCCCAATTTCCGTCTCATTCATTTTCGCTTTAAATCTTAAGCCAATTAAAAAACGCGAAGTGAGAGAAAAGAGATGGAGAGGGAAGGGGAAAAAAGAGAGAAGGAGGAAAGGAAAATAAGAAGGATTTCATAGAGTTGCCAGAGTAATTAGGAAATAATAGAGTCCATAATTATGAAATGGTGTACCTCAAACTACTAATATGTATATAATGATGATGACGACGATCCGAGGATGATATTCCTTGTAAAAACTACCACCAACATCACCACCGACACCAGACATAGACCAGTCAGAAGCAAGCAACAGTAGCATCATCAGTAATGATGGCAGCTGCAAAAGCAGCAGTGGTAGTTGTTGGTTTAAATATCCTCTCAGACGCTCTCAACCTTTCTCCGTATCAAAACTCTTGTATATTTTTTGATATACCACTTTTACTGCTGCTAACAAGCACTCATACATAACAACCATGTTGTCTGTCCATAATTTAAAGTAATGCAGGGCATGAGAAGGATGAGGAAGAGAGCTTCAAAAGAGAAACGAGTGGAGAGAAAAGTACATAGGAATGGTAACCAGATATGGTTCTACTGCACACGGAGGAAATATTCTCGGTTCTCTTCTAGAAGACTTCTCGTATTTAATGGCAGGTCTTCTAAAATATCTTTAAAGTTGTTTTAAGATGTGTTTTTAACATTTCAATGCTTACGTGAAACAACCATCTATGAGCAATATGCATATTATAGCGTGGGCAAACCGGTGCTCTTGTTGCCATTATTATTATTATTTTCGAGTTTTGCATATAAGAGTGCCCAGAAGCCTTGCTAGTAGGGGAAAAAAGGAAAGAAGGAATGGTGAAACTAAAAGAAGAAAAAACTATGATGAAATGCATTCATACATATGTGAGCATGGTAGAGTGCGTACATGAAATGGAGGCAAAGCTCATTTTACTATATCATTTCTTCCCTCTTACTGCTTATTATTCTGGTGTACCACATATAAAACAGAGACGTTTACATCACACACAGGAGAGTGCATACAATGGAGAAAGTAGTGGAGTAAATAACAATAATAACAATAATAATACGTAAGTAAACAGCATGAACTGACTTGAATATAATATTATCTTATTCTTTATGAGACTAAATTTGCTCGGCAGCTCATGTGTATATATTCTATTGTATGTAGTTATTATACGAAAGCAGTTAGCCAAAAGACTCCTTTTTTATTAGGAGAGCAGAGTTTTGTTTGTTTGTTGATATCTCTTTCCCAGAGAATGTGATTCACTTTTATTTTCTTTCTCGTTCGCCACGATGAGCAACAAATATACTCTACTCTGTACATTTTTTATACATAAGAGGTAAGTATATGCATCTGTCTTTGCCTTTTAGTCACACTTATAATTGTACATTAGATACACACACTCTAGTGTAAACAGAGGAAGAAGAGTAGGGAGGAGAAAATAAAGAGTTGAGCATAGGCATAATAATATTTTTGAGAGAAGATGATTTTTTAGTGAGCTCACAACGAACCACAGAGTCAGGAGAGGAGACAATAGGAATGCAGCTGTGCTATGCACATTGCCACTAAAAATGTATAGAGTATAAATGTAAATGTGGGATAATTTTGTCTATATATAGGGGATGTACATCTGCTTATATAAAGTTCTTGCGGAAATGGTGGCTGTGTTGAATTGGGCTCAATTGTTCTACTTAACAGGAGCGCAGAGTGCCTCTAGTAAAAAAAGAGTCTTGTATCAACTTATTAGAAGCCAAGTTGACGAGAGAGAGAGAGTTGTTGGGAGAGTAAGTGGAAGCTGTATATTATTATGAATACAACAGAATAGAAAAAACCACAGCGTTTGTTCATCTTCTCCTTTCATGGCTGTGTTGATATTTTGCAATGAGAAAAGTCAAAGTGCAACAACAATAATCACAAGAACGTTTGTTGTTGAGAAAGAGAAAGTGGGGGAAAGGGTGGAGAGAGAGATATATAGAGACCAGAGGAGTGGGTGGTGGTGAGTGAAGCAGTGCATTTTATGACTATGAGCACATTATAGTAATTAAAATGCGTATGTGCTCTCCCTTTTGTTTGGTATTTATGTATGTACTCATGTTTACCCATATAATATTGTTTGAGTCAACAAACTTTTTGCTTGTCATTTAAATACATTCTATTCATCATTCTATGAAGCATCATCCATCGACCTACCATCTCTGTTGACTGTCGTTTTATTACCCTTTCATCAGTCACAAGGTTTTTGTATGATGGCATCATGATACTTATGTCAGTTTATAGGCTTGCCATATGTGGAAATAGAGAGAAACCACATGTGTGAAAGTACATAAAGCATCTGTGTGTGTTTCATGAATTTTACTACCATTTCTGCCACTACTCTTCGCTCTTCCTCCCGATCTGTTCTTTTTTAATACTTTTCATTTGTGGTGGTGCATACACAAGTAGCTACGGATACGACGTATGAAAATGAGGAGAACTTTGGTATATACAACTAATCGTCACACAAAAGTGAGCGGAGTAGTGCTGTGAATACATCAAATTAGCACCACGCACATTACATCACAACTGCCACATTTCTTCATGCTCACATGCACCCGTTATTAGCATGCATTTTCTAACGATGCATAGTATATTGACGCGCGTGCATTTTACTTGACTGACGACAACGACCACCACCATGGCGAATGAGAATGGAGGAGTCGTGCTTTGGAATTTTCATTGAACGGAAGGGATTTATCTGCAACAGGAAAGAGGGGAGAAAACTGCGCCATTCACTCACTCAACATTTTAGTTTTATGCATGGTGGCATAAAACAATAATCATGATGCTGTGTTGCCCTCAAAAAAGCCAATACTCGGGGAATTCATTCTTTGCCGATACCGCCGTCAGAACTTTATGAGGTAAGGAGTCGTCTAAAAAAAGTCATGGGTTGTAGGTATGGTTGTTTTGTTGCAAACATTTGAGGAAAAATAATATCAACTCTTGTCCGTTTAAAGGCTTCACTTCAAAGCATAATATTTGAATGACATGTTTGTGCAAAATTAGCCTGTCAACGAGAACAAATTGTATGGTTACCTCTATTGCCAAAATTCAATGATTTTTGTTTGTTTGGATAATGCTAAAAGTGAAAAGGGTCAACAATGTCCTAATGAGCTACAACAAGTGAATACTAATGAAATTCAGTGTGGTAGAAATACTTTATCATAAGTTATTTTAGTTTTTCAGGTGGACAAATTTGTTTACGCTTGAGAATGTGAATGGGTAAACACAATATTACACAATTGGTGGACAGATTAAAGCAACTTTCTGACAAAAAAAATCCATATAATGTCGTGAAAATAGCAACAGGTCATACACGTAAACAAACAACTTAATTACAAAAGTACTGTGTGTATAAAATTGATGCAAATATGACCACAATATTCCAATACTTCATTTTGAATCTTTTCAAGTGAATCATTACAGGCATTGAAAGAATTCTGACATTATTGTGTTCAGTCTTTCCTTTCATCAAACAGATGTACATGCTTTACCTACCTCCATTAGGATGTTTACTACGTGCTTGTCACTGATGAATAGGAGTTGCGATGAATTACAACGAATAATTAAGCAGTTCGATTCAATTCTTCTGATTACTCATATTTTAATAATGTATCGAATTGAATTGAAATACTTATTGACTTCAGTTTGTCTGTCCGTCCGTGCACTTACCTGTGAACGGACTGGACTGGTATCAAACTTGGCGTACATGTAAACTGTTTACAGAGCTAATTCACGGCTATGATAGAGGGTAGGATCTTTTGCGGCTGCGAATGAATCTGACTCTATTTGTTATACATAGTTAAAATGGTAACTTTTGTCAGGTATGATCGGGACTCGAATATACATTTTTGGAAATTCAATGCAGGTATTGTATGTTTGAAAAGCATGGTTAAACTTGGCATGAAAAAAGTAGTCATGCGTTGCTATTTCGATACTTTGCTATATAATCGCATGAGTATTTATTTTTAGTTGTTCCAAGAAGGCAAATAATGAGATCAAGGACCGCAGTGCGTGCTAATTAAAAATAGAAAACATCTTGATATGAAGAGGTTACTAACGAACGCCATGTAGAGTAAAATTGAACGAAATATTGCATTATATACTATTCTATTCGTGTGATTTGTTTGTACCAATACACACAATATGTTCAAAAAGTAACAAACACGTACAAATGATAATTATGTTAACTCATTCATGAAAGCTTTCATAACTAGGACTGACTTTACAAGCCACATTCCACTATTCATTTTACTTAAATTTGTAAACATAATATACTTCGCATATGAATAACTTAGAAATACTGAGAAAATTAACTTTTCTAACACAGGTACAAAAAAAACAAAAGCATTTTAATCACAATTGTTTCACAGGAAACGCTAAATTGACATTTTCAGTGTAAGTTTATTCGAGGGGTAATTTCTGAGAGTAAATGTTGGTGAAGTTAAATCCTTCCTTTCTTCGCGAACAGCCAGGTATGTAGATTCGACTTTATGTTTTGAAAAGCTTTGAGCTACTTTAGATTCCCAACAATTTACGAAATAATTTTTCCCTAAGACATTTAAACTAAGTACTGTAAATTATATTAAATACGTAAAAATTAACAGAGTAAAAATCACAGTTACATTTACATCAATCCAAATGAAGTCAACAATAAATTTCATTTGCTCTAAGAGTAGCAATTTGTCGACTAATTCTTTGTAATCCACTTATTACCAAAAAGTACAAAGAAAACCTTGTTTTTCCCAATAAGGGAGACATTTTTATAGCAAAACTAATAAAAAGAAATTACTTCAAACGGTTTGCACTGTGCTTGAGTTTAGCATGTGTTAAATTTAGCCAAATATTAGAGACAACGCTCTTTTCATGCTCCTTCTTAATAATCTTCATAACAGTTTGTTTGCGCTTATAATACAGTATGTCTCTTTATACTAACAAATAGGTAATATATTTTGTATTCATTGAAAAGGCTTTGCTATTGGGTTGTAACTGCACACATTGCAAGACATTTCTATGCATGCCTCTTGAACCACCAGCAAAAGAATAAGTTCTTGGCACAGACCATTTTTCCACTTTTTTTCCTTTCATTTCTTCTCAACCATTTTGGGACTTACTCTTATTTTCTCCACCCTCCCATTCACTCCTTAGCTTTCTCTCGCCAGCTCTATTTCCCTCTCTCTCTTCTTTTGAGGAAGCTTTTTATTTTCCCTTTACCGTCTTGTCAATTGCAGCTGGGAAACTTGGCTGATTTATTGGGTGCCAAAAATTGTTGTTCAATATCTGTTTTATAACTAATTGAAATAACTTTCGTTTTGCCCGTCTGCACACACAAAAAAATCTTTCCACTCGACTGTGGGTGCTGCATAGGTATGTTTTTGTGTATGCGGTGGGACTAAAGTGAAAGTGTACTTGGCTGCGTGCTCTAGATGGCATACACTAGAAAATATCAAATTTTGATTAGTATAAGGTGCTTATATGCATAACGCATGTATCATTTGCACATGAGCTTATATTTCTTTTACCACCTTTCCTTCCCTCGTTTCATAATCCAAAGGTTAGGGTTATGCAATAATATTACACACGTTTTTTTGTTGTTTTCATTACTCAACACTTTCAACATTTTCGGCATGTAGGCTTCAAAGGCTTCTCTCGCGTTGTTTTTCTTTGTAGACATGCACTGGTGCATGTTTTCTTTGAATGTATGTGTTCGTGTGTGCGAGTTGTAACGTAACATACACAACGAAGCTTGTAAGACTAATGAGAGCAGCCTTTGCAACGCAATTTGTTAGAAGAAATGAGCCATTCCATGTGGCATAACACTTTTTCACTGTGTGTCTTACAACAATATCAGCTACTTTATCTTCATAATCGTCTAAAAATTGTTATGATCATTGTAAACGACAAGTGATCAATATTAACAGGTAATTTGATGAAAAAACAACCCAATTCCTTGTATAAAAAATATGAGTTCTCAAAAAATACGAAAGTTTACAATATGTGTAAACTACATATTATTCATATGAATAAAACCTTAATTGAAACATTGAAAAAAGCAGGTTTTTAACATGAATTTTACTCTGGTTATGAAGGGTTTGAGGTCATCATGATGAAAGAATCCACGCCACCAATGCTGCGGATATAACAGCTCAAAGGCGTTGCATGATTTTGCTGCCATGTACAAAAGAAAATATATTTGATGTGGTGTAGGTTCGTGTGCAAGAAAGTTGGAAGAAGAATCTTCCTTCCTCATTTTTCTTCTTACTTCAAATCATCAAAAACTTTCTCGCGTTTCCGACGAGTATGTTTAAGAGAATCGGTAAAAAGACATGTGACAAGTAACAATCAGAAAATCGAAGAAACATCCAGAGGAAAAGGAAAAATACAAAGATATGTTTCAACATCAGTGAAATCGATTGTTATCGATGTCATCATCATCCACAGCATGGCTGCATATTATTATCGTCCCCGACGCAATCAAAATATGACATGATGATGAAAAGCAGCAAGCTTATCATACCAGCATAGTGCGGTCCATCAAACGAAATCTTTTTCGTGTGGGTGTTGATGGTCATGAGTGAAAACATTAACATTGTGAAAATCACTATTTTCGACACATTCCTTAGCAATTATATGCTCAGCATGTACACATA
>JAQIXW010002721.1:0-14716 GCA_034700685.1 Willowsia buskii | reverse complement strand
GTAACACGTAAGTCATTATTGTACCTTTATCAATGCAACATCGAATGGGATTTGAAGGAGATTTAAAGTTACAAAAATCGTTTAAAGTTTCATAAATAAATTTTTACCAAAAATGGGCGTAAAAGGCAATAAAAATTGTCGTCCTTTCGCTCGAAAAATTTTCCCTTTAAAATATTTTTTTTGTGTTTCTGCTTTGAATTCAAATTAAATACAGTCTTTTCATTTTCTATTCCACATTTTTAAAAAAGGGTGCACTAAAATGAGAATTGAATACATTTCAAGAGATATGATTAATGGACGCTTATGCATATAAATTAAAACTTACACGTAGTATCTAAATGTATTCTTGGTTCATGTTTCCTTTTATACCAGATCAAATTTCATACCAATAAAAATGATCATCGAAAATGTACTGCACAAGTGAACACAAGCTCTTCTTTAAAACTTTCCTTTCTCTATTTTTTATATTTTATTTTACAACTTCACATTTTAGACAACCTACAAGTGTGGTAAAGTTCAATTGATGTTGACTCGATGATGTGGATACTTTTTCACGGTTACGGATGAAGTACTCCTTTGAATGCTCACTTTACTTTTTTTCTTATAATCTGTAACTTCAGAAAGAGTTTGTAGCTCCATCAAAAGTTCAGCTTAGAGATCACTATAACATAATAAACTTGGTGAATGTGCGCGTATATCGGTATGCATATGACTTTTTTATGGCAAAGAAATGATGATACTCATCTTTTCGACAACAGTATTGACTTTCTTCTTGTGTTCTTGTTTTTCAGAATAAAAATAATAAAGAATCTACAAGACAAAGAGTAGAGACAAAAGGAAAGGGAAAAAATAAACTTTGAGTTTCAAAACTTATTCGCTTTTTTACTCTCTGCCTTACGTGCCTACCTAACGTAGTTGACTTGATTACATGATGATGACGATGATGATGTTGCCGCTCGTTTGCTTTTGCTTGTCTTGTTATGTTTCACTGGGTTTTTTCATATATCACTCGTCGTCGTTCGTTAACTCTGGTATGGTGTTAGAGAATCCATTACGCATACATTACTACACACCTTATACCGGACTTTTGTATTATGCACCTACATTTTCTTTTACTTTTACTCTCGTTTTTTTTCAAAGAAAGATATGACGCGCAAGATAAATAATAATAATTGTAATTGTTTTGCGCGTCTTGTAGGTATGCGTTTGCTACAAACCCAACAAATTCTATAAGCATACTATCTTGTAATAATAGAGCCAAAGAGGAATTCGTTTTAGGAAAAGAAATATGCTTGTTATGCTGCAACACTATAAAAAGAAGTTGTAGCAACATTTTTTCGGAAAGGAAAAAGAGAACACGAGGCAAACGGCATCTTTCCAATTTTCTTTCAAAGCTCACGTCGCCTCATACATTGCCTTCGTTGTTAACTTGAGGGAGGGACCGTAGTATTCACCTCCACACCTTATAGTGCAAACTCAGATAATCATCATGATGATGATCTGTGCTCAGTGAAGAGGAACATAACTTTGGAAAACGAAATTAACTTTAGCATGTCCATATCACATAATATACTGATGATCGTATTATATTCATTGTGTGATACGATATCATTTTCCTCATCGAATCGTTTTAACACTTTGGCACTATTATCGAGAAACTGTTTAGGCACATTTTCTCTCTCCAACTTTTACACTACATACTAGCACCAAATACTTTTGGATCAGTTACTATATTTTGATATTGCACCATTAGAGCAAACGATATTACGTTGTCTACGAACATTAACTCCTTCAATGATACTTACACCTAAATACACAAAACACATCCTCAGTTTTTTTTGGTACTATAGCTAAATTACCTCCATAATTTTTACTACTAGAGCGTAGCGCATCCAACAATTTATTTCGGCATCTCCTTTTTCATCGGCAACATCGGCATGGAATGATGGGTGGATTAAAAAATAACCGTGTGTACCCTATTCATAAAATACATATATTCCAAATTCCAAGTGAACTTTACCGATAAGGCGTATTGCATTTCACACAGGTTATGTGAATGAATAGCTTGTCCTCTTCTCCTGTTGCTCAGCGGTTCTGGTGCCGTGTGCCGTGGTGCCTAACATTCTGGGTGCCGTTTCGTTATTGTTTGCTCATTCTTGTGATGTACTTGTCTTGTATCATGTTTTTTACTATATATCTTGTACCATCCTATAAAAAAGGTCGCGTTGTAAATATCAAGTAACGAGTTGATGATAATGGGGAACAGAGCATCATTGTAAGAAAATGTGAGAGAACCATATGGAGACATGGAGTGGAGGGTAAGGTGTATAGTAGTGTGTTTATTGATAATAATGAAGCCAAAGGCTAGCTAACTAAATTTTCTGTGCTCTTTTATCTTGCTGTAATGACATGATGATGATACTCCTTGTATAATAAAGTCTTATAATGCAGACCGATAATGTTAAAAGACCCAGCGTACATGCATCAAAAGCAAAGGTGAGTTTTTGTGCTAAGGTATAAAAGAAATGATGAAGCGTAATAATAACAACAGAGCGCCGCCGTGTAGACATTTACATTTGTTGGCTGAGTAAAGAGGAGATGAAGACTCTATCCATACTACTCACCGGCAAGCCTGGGCGATATCTATTCATTGACTATATTTAGGCGGTGGTAGGTGTTCTGAAATTATAATATATATATTTAAAGCATGTAGAAGACAGAACATTGTGGACCCACAATGTTAAATGATGATGACAAGAATGTTTTATGCATTAGTAAAGGTAGAGATGAAAAAAAATACGGGGAATGTGTTTTTCTGCTTAATAGGGATACAACCTCTAAAAAACATCATACACCATGAACATCAAAGAATGAGCATCATTATGTTCTACTTCTCTGAATTTTTTCATGTGAAGATGTCGAGGAGAGCCTCTTTCTCACTCACACTGAAAAAAGCAGAAAAAGAAATCATGATCATCATTGCCACCACCACCACAATCACGTTGCGTATTACTACATGAGTACATTCATTAGCTAGTCCATGTGTAACTTTTTATTGTGAGCTTTCTAGTTGTCGTTGCTTCGGTGGTATTGGTGCACTAAACATAATACCATGAGTAAAAAATACGCAGCCTTGTCTGGTAAAACTGCTACCACTACTGCTTGAATGACTTACTGAAAAAGTGACGGCTTCACTTTTTTTATACTGGCGATGGCAAATGCGGTAATCGACGTGTGTAAACAGTTTTCAGTTTCTTTTAGCAGCTCTTTCGTCCTGGCCTTGGTCCATTTCTCTTGGTCTTTTAGTATCAACAATAAAAAAGCAATTTTTTGCTAAAAGCAAGTCGACAGGGATCTCACAACAAAAGCACTTGGGGAAAGCCAAAAAACGACAAAGAATATACGAGGATGTGTATGAGTGAATATATGTTTGTAAGATAAAAAGCCTCGTGTAAGAAATCAAACTTCTTTGAAGACTGCTTTTGCCTTCTTCCAAGTAATTCACTGACAGTGTGTAAGACCATAATAATAGCAAAAGTGGAGCTCTCACAGTATTTACCTTAGTTCTGTTGGACGCTTTTGAGTATTATTGTACATGTGCATGTAAACATCATGATTTCTCATCGTCGTGAATCAAACTTCAAATCCAAGGCACGATTCATTCATTTACGAATTAAGTAGCGGCATGCCATGCCAGTCAGTAGTAGTTGTGCTGTTTGGTGGTTTTCAAAAGCAAAGAAGGAAAAAAGAAGCTCTAAGTGCAAAAGACATATTTTACGTTGAAGCAGCAATCAACTTATTACAATAAAGTCTAGTCTAGTAGTGCAAACGATAGTACAATAGTCATACATGATGTTTTGTAAAAGTTGTTGGCATTATTATGATTTCTAGCCTCTCATCATTTTCCTCCTCATCTCATCATCATCATCGTTTTCATATCCACCTCCTCACTCATCAAAACATGATATTCAGCCTAGACTTTTGGTTCGACATCATCATCCCCATCGCCAACTACAGTAGTGGTAGGTAGTATAAGTTCTTTTCCAAAGAATCAAGTCAGTCAGTAAGATAATCAGTACATATAGACGATACTGATACTACTGCTACACCTCTGTAAAAAATACTACAATAATAATATTCTTCTCTGTATGCTCTTCTTTTTCTTCTCTTTAATATACACAAGCACGTATCTGCACAATAGGTATATATTACAGATTCGTACATTTTTTTCCCGTTCTTGGTTGCTGTCATTGAAAAGGTTTTGGTTTTTCTGTGAAATTCATCAGTCTGTTGCAATATATGCTGATTAAAATGCACTGCGGCTAGTGATATATGTATATATAATGGCAGATGATGATGTGTGGATTGCAGCAACAGACAACTTTGTAGAATTAAATACTATTGAAAAAAATGTTGTTTTTACTACTAGCCACACTCAGTCAGTGGAACGATAAAAGAAGGAGTGAGCTTTTATACCATGCTGTTTTTCATCTCAAAGAATAATAAGCCTTTGCTTCGTGTAAAAACCTCGTATAGGTACTATAGCAGAAAGTGAACAGCAGCATTGCATCGGCCGGCAACACCAACGCTAAATCTGAGAGACTTCTTTAATACTTTGATCATTCTTATTATTATTACTTTTCGTGAACTCATCATCATCACTCTTATTTCTCGTTGTTGTCCTACGAAGAAATCTTTGTGTAGAATTCGTGAATAGATAACTCCTTCTGTTTCTTTGTTTGATACCTAAAGATTTTGTTTCATTCCATCATCTTCTTCCACACACACACACACACACACACACACACACATCATATCTTCTAGTTGTCTTTCACCTTCGAGGGAAAAGTGTCAGTGACTTGAAGCGGCTTCTTTTCTTACCAAGGATGATGTTGGATAGAGTGGGCTAAATAATTTTGTGATGGTTAGTTCATGAAAGGAAGGTTAATGAAGAAGCGAGAGTTTTGTTTGTGTGCGAGAAGAAAACGAGTAGTGTTGTCTGTTGAAACAAGTGCATGTGGTAGGGGAAGGCCACGAGGAAATTACGATCTGTTGTTATTATGAGTAAGGTTGCTTGATAGCATATTCTTCTGGTAAATTGATTCGTAGAATATTGCATTACAATGGAAGGTGCGTGAGTAAATCGTGTTCAGTAGAGGCTTTTATGAGGAAAAATATTAACGATGCTGGAGGAAGAGTGTAATCATTATTAATAAAATGCTGACATTTGGAAAAGTCAAGTCAAAAGTAGAGCCGAGTTGAGTGAAGTCGGTCTTGAAACCTTTTTGTTCCACATGTACACTTGTTCGTCTATTTTGCCATCATGGTTCATCCAGAGAATCCTATTCATTCAGTCTAGGATTTTAATGTGCATACCAATGCAGAAGAAATATTTTAGTGCATTCGGCAAGTTTTAAAGGCAGACCCATATAGATACTGACAGACACGCAGAACAGAGACGAGCAATTACACACAGATTTGTACTCAAGGAAAAATAAGAGTATCAGCCTAAAAGTGAGTTTGAGAGGAAAATGAATGGATTGCTCTTTTGCTGGCTCAACTGCATTACACAAAACTACTACAAGGGCATATTAATAATCGCTCTGTTTAGTCAAGTGAAGTAATAGGAGTAATAACACTAAAAGCACACAACATTTGTATTTAACTTGGATTTACATACGTAATCATACTTTAATGTTCAGTACTAAAACAAGAGTTTTCAGAGTGTAGGCTGTTGTTGTGTTTGTGATGCTGTGCTGTGTGTGGTGATGCAGGCGTTTGGTTCATGAAGTGACTGTGGCATTTTGCTTGCATAAACATTAGGAACAATTATTTTAAATTGATTTGAATTCCACTTGTTGTGGCACAATAGCTTGTTACGTCATCATCGTTATCAACGACAATTCGAGAGAGAGAAGAAGAATTTTCAACTAGATTATGATGATGACCATAGTGTGCTACTACAACTGTTGATCAACTTCTGTATTCGTAACTTGAATCAGAACAAAAGTGAATAAAACACTTTTAGACACACGCACTTTTGTCTTTAGAGAAACCACTCCAAAATGGAAATCTTTGTCATTGTCTACTGATGGGTTTACAAGTGTGAATACGTATGCGCAGTGATATAGTAGCTTGTACTCTGAAGCGACAAAGACGACACTGCAAGCAAACGCACTCGAAGCCACACTGAAACTGAAACGAAGAAAGTATGCGTGCTACGTATGCACTAGTTGGTTTTTTACCACCATCAGTGTTGTTTGAAAGTGTCACTTTTATATAGTAGTAACAGCCATCTTAAAGGATCATCGTGCTAATTCACATGTAAATTATGATCCTTGTCAGTGTTCTTTATCGACTTGACTGTTTTTCTTGGAGAGACTGACAGTCCCATTCCGCTATTTTCCACTTGTTTTACGCACCGTTTTTCTTCCGCATCTTCAGTTACTTGGGATTTACCATTGTTGTTACTTCAAAATACCAAAAGATCTTTGCGTACAAGTTTTTAGAAGAAAAAACGCTCCGTTCTCAGGTTTCTGACGATAATGCCTTGAAAACTGTTTAAAACTTGACTTTCCTTTGTTTGTACAGTTTTTATATGCACATGAAAAGTAAAGAACTGCGATTAATGTTATTGTGCTACTGGTGCTCAAGTGCTGTGTCAGTTTGGTAGCTGCAGCCATGCTGTTGTAATGGACGTCGTAATAATAAACAACCCGCAGGAGCAAATGAGTAGTTTGTATATGTAATTTGTGATCGTGATAAAAACTGAGGCTGATGGTGTTGATGATCATCATCATCGTGCTACTGCCGTTTTACAACTTTAGTAGCAAATAATATAACAATGCACATTAATTTGTTATTGTGCAGTAACAGATAGGTATATTAGCGTGAATGCTAATGTGAACACTTTAGGAACTATTGACTTCTTGAAAGAGCGTGATATTTTCATATGCTTAAAACTTAAAGGATAATATTTTCATCATTAACATTACTCACAACATCATAATATCGCACAGTTGTAGTAGTCAGCTAACGACTGACAAAAAATGATTATTTACTCTTTTGACTATATGTGGCAGTTTTATTGCTTCATTTAATGATGCACATGTTTATTATACGAGCTACTATTATTACCTTTGTACCGTGGTGAATTGTCTGGATAGATACTTATCATTAGTATCGCTCTGTTCTACCGTTCATTCGTTTCTTACTCTACTGTGATTGTACGTAAACTTGACACAAAAAAAACGCTTCGAACCCTATTCAGTCAGACAGTCGGATAGAAAATGATTATTTTCTCGTTGAGTACAGATGCGAAAATGACTATGTTTGATGGCTGTTGAAATCATGCTTATTCTCAATGTAGCAGAAAAACTCCAGATTACGGCTAATAGTATTTACTTGACGAGCATACATGTGTGTCTTTGAACCATACTTTGCCTTGTAAGTTTTCGCATGGTACATTGATGATTACAAGTTTAGCATTCTTGAGGTATAGCGGTTTTGTCTGGTATAAGTAGGTATAGCACTTGCACGAAAGGTTGGCTAATACATGAGCCTATTAGCATGAGATAAATAGTAGCAGACGAACACCGGGGTCACTTTTCACTCGTCCTAGTACGGTTCACAACGTATGGAGTGATAACCCTTTACTCTTTTTCTGTCGCACATTTTTAGTTTAAGTGAATATTTTACTGCTACATGGTAAAGCTGTAAAGCAACTAGCCTGTGTCATCGTTTTGATTTGTTTAGAGCATAAAATAAATCCTAATTTAATTCATATTATTTATGAGACAGTTTTGATTAGAGGGAAAGTGACATTCACGTAACTGGCTGGTGGACTGGCGACATGCATGACCACGAGGCAAAATGTTTCTTGGTTAACTTCACTCACTACTATACACGGTCAAGTCAGCCATCGTTATCTTGTATCTATTGCAATCTAGAAACCAACTCCAAACAGTAGTGTTATAAAACTGCTTGCAAGTAGTAGATGACATTCATATATTGTTTAAAACGCTCCCCATAAGCGGACAAAATCGTCAGTTATTTGATTAGCAGTACATCGTTATACCCTCGGGGGTAGTGCAAAGCGGCACCCTTTGTACATTTTGTTCAATCGTCCTACGGAAAATCCTCTAATTCCTGTGGGCGGTTGGCTATTGTGAAAGTTAATTTGTACAAATGAGCCGCAATAGTAATAAAATATTAATAATATGCTTGGAGAGGGTCATGCAGTCACTTCAAACACTTTAACAGTGAGTAGAGAAAGAATGTCGAACTGCATGCGCATCCTTAATGCAGATTTATGTAGATTTGCTATTCAGAAAACAAACATTTTTGTAG
The DNA here is from genome assembly GCA_034700685.1 of Willowsia buskii. Classification (NCBI taxonomy): domain Eukaryota; kingdom Metazoa; phylum Arthropoda; class Collembola; order Entomobryomorpha; family Entomobryidae; genus Willowsia; species Willowsia buskii. The sequence continues at coordinate 6,367 of JAQIXW010002721.1, read as the reverse complement.
TTCATGACCATGAATGTTATCGCTGGTGTGTGCATAGTGTTTGTTAATATTTCTATTTGTTTTAAATTGGTGACATTCGCTATCTCTACCAATCATAATTGTGCGCAATGTGCATTAGTTTATAATTTTTAATACTTCAAAGTGAGGCGTCACTGAGATATTATGAGTTTTAATATTTTTACATGAATGGGCTGTGTTCTGTTTTTGTGTCCTATTTGAATTAATTATACGATAATTTATTGTTGTTGGCCCACCAGCGTTGGTCAGAGTGACTCAGCAAAAACATAAAAATATTCGTGTATTTTTGTAGACATACAGCTAAACCACATACGAATCAGGGACAGATTTGCATCAAGCACAATATTATAATCGGCTTATGTAAAAACGAGAGAGACGGTGTTAGCTGGGCGTTTCTCCATTTTCCTTTCTTCCTTTTTGACAGGCATAAAACGCTGAACAAAGAATCATTTTATTCCACTGTTGTTCTATTCTCCGAGTAGCTCTGATGTTGATGATGAGGACGATGCATCATAATAAGTAGGAGGAGAAGAGATTGTATTAAGTTTTTGCATGAAATCTCCTTTTTGTTTAGTCGCTAGTATAGATTGTTACGCGTCTTCCAATTTCTAAGCTCATTTGTGCAACTTTTTAAACAAGGTAAAATAGGAACTTGGCGTGGTGGTTTAAAATCGGCATGAAGAGGAACGAAAAGAGAAAATTGCAAAAAACTGAATGATACTTTTCGTGTCAACTGCAATTGTTACTAGTCATGCATCTATAGTAGTAGTGTGCACTTTACACCGGAAAATATGGAACTCGTGTGGTTAAAAATGCTTTCATACAAGTGAATCACTTCATTATCGAGTGTCGGTGTATTTGTGCTGATTCATTGTATGTATCAATAAGCCCTTTTATATGTTGCTTGCTTTCTACTCTATAGTCTCCCTATCTATCTTTATGATTGAAAAATGGGTGCATTCTTTCTGAAACAAAACAAGCACACAAGTTCACCAAAGAACAACAACCTCCACCACCGCCGTTCCAAATCACAACACCATTAAAAACGCCAACGTGTTAATGATGATTAGCACAAAAGCAAGTACTAGACAAAGTTGACACATTTGTAATGCATAATGTGCTATCCTCATGTTGTCACTGTACTTTATTCACCTCGCCTCCCATACAACTACAGCGCTTCCTCCTTAAATCCTAAATGTTTGTTGAAAAACCGTTGGCAGGAAAAATAACGCCAGTAGGAATAGGAGAGACGAAGTACATTATATCAGCTTTTCCTTAATAACCGCCGTACACGAACATAGATGACACCGCTCACGGATGTAAGAAAACGCAATCTCAAGCCACAATCAGACACAAAAACGGTTGCGAAATGAAGTAGACAGGAACTAAAACCACCTACGATATAGATATCTTATAAGCTGTAAGAAAACGCAGTCAGTCAGTACCTTGTTATTTCATGGAAAAATCACGGTAAAGTTCAATATAACCGTGCAAAGGATAATAATGCCAAAACATTGCATGCAAGTGCGGGGGCAATTTGGAATGCGAATTCCGTCTATAGGTACTAGGCATATAGGTATACATCTTGCTGAGTGAGTTAGGATGCAATATAAAACAAGTAGTAAATACGGAGAGGTAACAAAGGTGCGATAAAAAATAAAAGAACTAACAAGCCAGCGACAATGATAATGATGTCAAAAAATGAAGAACTTGTCGTTGGCACGAACTAAAAGGATCGGGCTGATAGACCGTGTTTTACTCGTACCTTTTTACTCCTCGTTCAAAATGACATATGAAATCACCGTTTCTTCTTCTTCATCACTTTTATTATCATTATAATGAGCGTCAGAGTCGCCAGCTGGGCAACAAGTTTTAAATGCTGTTTTAAGTATTTGGTCGACCACAGAACTTTTTAGAGAAACAAAAAGTTATTAGGGGAAAAACGAGTGGCAGTGGTGGCAGTACGAGGTTGTACTTTTCTGTGTTGCAAAAGAACACACAAACTTACTCATGCCAAACGAAGCAAACACACATAATATTTTATTTTATGCTAATTCAATGACATTTAGGAAGCTTTTTATGGCCACTGAAAGTATAACAGTAAGAGAGACATGAGAATATTAAGTAGTTGTTCAAACTCAGCGTATAAACGTCGTTTTTTGTCTCTTTTTGTTTCGATATTCGATTGCACATCACATAAACTTATACGCTACTGCTGTTATCTCCATTTTGAACAGGAAAAGAAGTTTATTGGTTACGATACATACTTCATGGCATTATTATTGCCACACATCATCATCATTAGAAAAACACATTCCGACGGCAGTTAAGACTATTAGAAATGTTTATAGAAAACTTTATTTCATAGCCTTTGACCTTTTTTTCTAGTTTTCTATACAAGACTGTCTGACTGAATAGGCTTTACAATCTGGATAATACCTTCTATTATAGTCTACTGCGTACGTGGATCTTCACTATTGTGAGCTCATTTACATTTTAAGTAGCAATAAGTTAAATAACAAAAGCTTTAACAAGCTGTCCAAGAAATCCAACTAAATCTGGCTTTCAATAGAACAGCAAAAAAAATCAGATGAAAGAGAACAGTGTGTGATGTGCATGTGAGAGCTCCCAGCTCAATCCGTAGCAATAATACAGCGTTTTTACAGCCACCATCATCAATGCAAATCCTGGCCGGGTGGATACATTCGTTCTACTAGTTTCAATTCTACTAACCACGCTACATAAGAACGGTTACACCGTAAAAGGAGAAAATGATCTTGTCTCGTCCCCGATTTGCGTATTGATGTGTATCAATACATGCTTTCATGACGCTGTATACCACCTCTCTTACTCTTACAACCACGCAGCTCATTTCATTTGTTCCCCGCTGATCAGTGATCCCTCTACTTTTTTCTCATGATACTTATTATTATTTTCAACGAAAAAGGATCCAGCCATACAGTCACGACACGAATAAAGTCAAATACAGAATTAAATGACCACAACAGCGATCACGGTCAGACACTGCAGCAGTGAGTCTAGTTGATTCGTTATCTTATCAAGTAAGGATCAAGTTAAGCGATTCCGCATTTTCTTTCACTCAAACAGTCAGCCACACTCAAGATCGTCAGTCAATCAACCATGCAAAGTGTGGTGCATGTGATGATTGCAAAAGTTTATGTGCACGGCTGAAATTGTACGTGCATGCGCACACTTGCGCATTTCTCATCACCACACACCACCATCATTATCATCCTCCTTTTAAATCGATCACAGCCACGCCAAAAAAGTTAAGTGTGTAATAAATTGTATATGTAGTATGTGATGGTGGTTGTGTGATTCATTCACTCATCACCTCCCTTCTCGTTAAGCGTGATGAAGGATAGATTCAGTGACACGTCCAAACAGATATTTGATAATCCAGACTTTGAAGAGATCCAAAATGCAATTGGACAGCTGGAAGAAATAATCAGGAGGACTGGACGGAGTCGCCAGCGTGGTAGTAGTAGTGGCTCTGGTGCTCCTCGTAGCACTTCAGCAGATCCAACCACTCATGTTATCGATGATGGAGAAACACCAAAACATTCCAATGGAAAGCGTGATAGCAAAGCCAGCGCTGTCGTCACCGCTGATCATGGTCCCAATGGAGCCAATGCTACTATCAACATCAATAACAATAATATTATCATTTCTCCAGCAAAATCCAATCCCAGGTCAAATGGGATTGGGAATAGAACTGGCAGTCAACCGAGCATTGTCAATGCCATTGCTACCACTTCCAATGATAGTTCAGCGATTAACAAGAATGAGAGGAATAATAAACCTATTATCCTCATTGCAACTACGATGGCGAGCAATGTTGCAAATCACATAAAGCCCTCTCCTTCAACCTCTTCTGCTGCTGGCGGTGGTTCTGGTTATAAAACTTATCAGTTGAAAAGGAGTACAAGCAGCTCGGCAGCGTTATCATCGCCGAGCAGAGCGACGACAACGCTGACAACAACGGCGATACTACACACGGCCACTGATAGTGATAATAATAGGAATCGGAGTAGTAATAAAAATGCCACTGGAGCTGATACGCACAATAATGTACGACTATCATCAAAAGCGATCCTCAAAGCCAATGGGATTTCAAAGAAATCGATGGAATCCTCAACATCAAATCATCATCATCATGCTAGTCAACCAAAAGTAATATTTTTGGTCATTTTTATTCATGATCACACTCTTTAATTGATTTTATGCTTTCATTCCACATTTTCAGCTGCCTCAGTGAATTTTCCAGTCAAATTCCTGATTACTTGTCGGTTATGTATTCTCTCATTGAAGCTTGCTGACTACCAGTGCTACAGCGCTGTAATAAGATCAGAATTTGTCTGGCTACGTTGGCATATATTTCGGACGAGATTAGAATAAACTGTAGACTGAGAGTGCATATTTTTTACTCTATTTATGTGATTTTCGTCTGGCACATTTTTCTCCTCGTGCTAAATATTTCATTCGTAACGCTCATAAGTAAAGCTCGATTCAAGCGGCAGGTCCATTGATAACTGTCCCAAGTAGCAGCTAAAAAATAATTGCTGACTACGAAAACCATTTTAAAATAAATAACATTTATCGAACAAGCCATTAAACGTAAGAGTATGGCACTAAAGATTTAAGGTAGTAGTGGCAGTTTTTTGCAATTCATACGAATGAAACTGCCATAATTCAAACTTCATTTTTAACCAGAACCACAATGCACGACAAGCTTGTTATAAATTATTTCAATTGTTCGTATCCGATTCAATTTCATTCCTGTTTTTTCTCTCCTTTATTGCACTCTCGAAATCTTTTCTTGGAAAATTGGAGTACCCGATTATGGTCTTGTTCTGCTTACATAACATGCTGCAAGAAACTACTCCACTTTTAAAACGTCAATTTTGCCCACACAATGGCAAAAATATACGTGTCTGTTCATACTAAAAACAAGAAATGTGATCTTGTTTAAATTAAAATCGTGTATACACTTGTATTTTTTGACGTTCGCTAATACAAGAATTGTGCGCTCACTTATTGTATCGTTCGCAATTTGTAATTCTTTTACGCACTCATAAATTATGATGAATCAAGAAGGGGTTGCACAAAACGATAATCATCATCACTCTTCACTTTCTTCAAGTTCTTCTTCAATGTCCTCATCTCAGGAGAATAATGTAAGTAATTTCTAAATAATAAATGAGAGGAGAGCGAGTAGCTACAGCACAATCATCGTTTTGAAAAATCCTTTAGAAAACGACCGTAATTTTTAACTAATGGCTCCTATTTTACTATGGCCCAGAAGCTAGTTCTGCTCTGTAAAAGTACAAAATATATTGCTGTCGTACGTGAGAGCTTATTATGCATTAATATGGAGTGGTGTAGTCGGAACGTTTTGTTCTTGGCATTTGTGAAAGTGCACAGTTTGTGTACGTGTTCCGAATTATGCATGTCTTTTAGATGGAAATGTTATCAGACAGTTTTGCTGAGTAGAGCAAAAAGAAAGTGTCTACAAGCCGAAGGAGTGGATAGAAATTAAATAAAAATGTAAACAAGTCTTCAAAGATGAGTAATAAGGAGGCTTGTTGTCGGCATAAAATATGTAACAGAAATAAGATGTTTTTAATTTTTTTAAAGCGCGTTCAGAGAATTTACACTTAAACTTAAACCTTTAGCTTACAAAGATAAGCCATGCACTATTGTGTATAGGCATAGGCTGTTTAGGCTGTTATGAGAATGCAGGACAATTAAAATATTGCCTATTCAACGCTCTCAATCTACTAGAGACTAGTGGCTAATTTAGAGTAAAAGTGTTTTTGGTACTTTCAGTTTTACAATGTTGCTTCATCGCAAACGATATTTGGTGCCGTTGAAAACGAGAAAAGCAGTGCTTGGTAAAATTTTATAGGGAACCTGAATCACAAGAGGGTGATGGCGTTTTATAGAGCTGAACATTTTCCAGTTGCAAGTTTTCTAAAAACAAGCAACTAGATTGTAATAACTTCTAAAACTTTGAACCGACTATTGTGATCTTTAGTCTAGTGTCGTCTCAACGATTTACGTTTGACGTTTACAGCATACCTAAATTTAGACAAACCATGTACTTGAAAGTAAAAAACTTTAAGCGCATATTTTACCGATTTTACGTCTTTGTGTTTAGCCGTGTGCATTTGTATTCAAGTATTCACCTTCTACAGATCTATTTTATTCAACGTCAACAGCAGAAGAAAGCAAAGGTGAAATTGATTAATTGCCGCTTTTGGTAGCTGTCCGTTATTCTATCACATGAATGATTTGATTGATCACTCTTCCACAATGACTTTATCAT
>JAQIXW010002720.1:0-14721 GCA_034700685.1 Willowsia buskii | reverse complement strand
CCCATGTCGTGCCATATGCCATGAAAACCGTGAGAAAAATGGAACATGCTGTAACAATGCTTGTTACCATCTTAACGAAAGGGTTAAACTCATTTTTTATGTATGCGGGTGGCTTGGCTTTTGACTTGGCTTGCAAAGCTGAGCAAAATGCTCCAACAAGACGATTTGTAAGGGGGTGATAAATAGGTACTAAGAATAAGCTATCTGGTTACTATTCAATAAAATTTTGTAATGCAATTTGGTAGAGCAGTTAAAAGTACATCTACGAGAGGTGTAGATAATCAAAGTAGAACAGTACGAAATGGGAATTCAAAAGTATGCAGGTTTATAGCTTTCTTCTCAAGAAAAGTATTTAATGTCTTCTCGGATTTTTGTTGGCTTCGCTTCCAAATTGCAAAAAATGAATAGGATTTTATGGATTCCATCGAATTATTGAAACTAGTCATAAAATTCATACATTCAGCCCATGACGACAAGTCTGGTGAACTGATGATGATGCAATACCAAAGATCACTGATCAGACACATTAAATTTTTTAAGGAATAGCTCACCTAACAACCCGAATTTTAATGGGAGTAGACATACATGCAATTAAACCCAAATGAACATATAACTATTGGAGATAACTTATATGCATTTATGGTCAATCAATTAAATTTAAAGTGGAATTCTAAGCTAAATCGCTCTGTGCACCTGTGTGCACTATAAAAATGCACCTGAGATATGCAATTGATATTTTTTATGCACGTATCCCCACAAAATCCATAAATATCCGATAAAACAGCAATCCAATTAGTTAACTAAATTAACAAAATTTATACCTATTTCACCTTACCTTTTGATCTCTGCTGACTGGTCGTAAACTTTACACGTGAAAAGTGTAAAAAAACTATATGGATCTCTATTCCTCACAAAAAACCTATTGATTGATTTCTGCAGTTACCTAATTACAGGTATAACCTTTCCTGCTATATCTCCATTTTTAATTCTTCAAAATTTCTCTCTTTTTTCACCACAACGAAAGAAAAGATCACTTTATTTAAATTTAATAATCACTCCAAAAAAGTCAAATCACTTTAAATTCCCCCCTGAATTATAAATTGTTTCTCAAAAATTCCTAAATAATCAGTACACACGTGACTCAATTAAAAACCCCCACAGGTAAGAAAAAACCACGTAAAAATCGTCTTTAAAAAACGTTGAAATTCGAGTCAAGGTTTTTATGTCTGGTTTTTCTTTCGCGAAAAAAAACTCCTTCACAAGATGTTGTTGCTTCTTTTTGTTGATGTTTTGATATTAAGATTGTAACAGCGAAAAAAAAGTCTGTAATCTCAAGAAAAAAAATTGTCGAGAACTTTGAGTTGTTGTAAGCCGAACGGAATCCGAACGAGAAATGGTCTAAGCTGCTGTCTTGTTGCCGCTCCTGATCTTTTTTTTTACTACCATATAGGCAGTCAATCTAGTAAAAAAGCTTGTGCTAAAAAACACACACGATGTATTCGAGTCTCGTACGAGCAGCAACGATTGAAAACGTAGACAAAAATGTCTATATGGCCATATCATACATAATATATTTCCTTGAGAGGTTACTGCCTTAAACGTGTCATAAATGCCATGATAATATATTTTCGTGTAAAAAATTTCTCTGTAAAATCCATCATATTCCATTCCACAATCTACCAAAAAAATTCTCAGAATTCCATATAGAATACATGTAGAGGACAATAGACAGATGTACATTTTGGTCGAGTAGATATTCGTGTGTAGTCGGCCTGGCTTTAAGAGAAAAAAAAATTGTAACTGTACCAATTTGTAATACGATCATGTCAATAGGAAATATGATGGATGGATTGTATTGAAGATTTACGGACTTTTAGCGTGTCTCATCGCACATGCATCAGAAGAAGAGTACACTCAACACTTGTCATTTATTTTGTCATGGGAAAGATAACCTGCTGTACACTTTTTGGTATATAAAGTTAGCAGTCGATGTGGCAAAGACTGATATGTTGGGAGAGAAATGTGAGGTTATAAATTGTTGGGATGCATACACGTGTATTTTATGGTTATGGACTATATAGTAGTGTAGTAATATTATGGAGTAAAAATTGTGGGGAAAAGTGGGCTATGGAACAGCAGCCCATAAATGAGTATGTACTCCAAAGTACAATAACTTGAGATGACCAAGGGTAACTTCAGATATCCATGGATACGATATTTTTGATTCTGAGACATTCTTAAAAGTTGGGGCAACGGGAGACTTAAATATTTTAAAGTGTTTCTTAGGAAAATTTTGGGTTTTGATATGATTTTGTCGCATTTGATGGATGACCCCTTCAGAAAAAAGTTGTGGCTTATGGTCTCTTCTGCGTGTTGGTACAATTATTATAACGTTTAATGCCATGCAACCATGCCAAACAAAAGTAATGCCAAAAAGCCACAGAGGAGATCAGTATACTTTTTTTCCTCACAATTGACAATGCAATTGACAGAGTATAGTATATTGTGGAGAACTAACCATTCGTAACGTTTTCGTACTGAGGAAAAAAATTAAACAAAGTAGTAAGGAGATATGGAGAATATGAAGACAAGTTGAAAATATTTTTTTGTGATATGAGTTAACTGTATCATTAGTAAGCAATATTTACAGGGAGAGCATCACGTGAGGTGTGAAAACAGAAAAAAATATGACGACGATGCCAAATAACTACTTGCTTGAAATGATGAAATCTTGCTTAGGTATGTTTCTATATCTTATATCGATTGTCCATAATAATATTGATATAGTATTGACATCAGTGTTGACTATCTGCTGGTAATAGTCTTCTGTCTGGGATTTGTGAGTGATGCAATTTTGCTTGACAAATATTATTTTTCGTTGGTGGGGCCATTTCCATTGGAAGCTTTTAAGCAAATTGTTGACCATTTCATAAGCAGTCATCAGTCGTAAAATCAACGAAATGCACAGATTGATGCCAACAAAATATATGTAGTAGTAGTTTTAACTTTAAAATATGATACTTAATTATATTTATGACAAAGCATACAAAATCGTGATGTCGGTTCCTGGAAATAATGAAAAATTGTCAGCTGCCAGTCAAACAGTTTTTTAATGATACATTAGTCATCTTTGTAGATCTTTGGAAATGATAAATGGAAAATTAGGTACCTACATATATCTTCATGCAACTATATAACAATTACAGATAGGAAAGTACATCCTGTTTTCGAACTGGTTGTAATACATCATCTTCATAAAACCATACAAAAATATGCATAACTTTTACATATAAGCGTCGGAACAACAAGTGCAAATAAGAATGACAGTTATAAACAAGCAAAATATGTTAAAATGTTCGAATACCTATTTGCATCAGCCACTCATCATTCCATTTATGTAATTTCGAGATTTTGTTAAGAAGCAGATAAGCAGAAGCAGTCACCTCTAAAAATCTATGAATGCGTAGTAATAGCTTTTTTAAATCTCGGGCTAAAAATTTTAATTTTTCTAAAAACCTATTCATGTTTAAAGCACATGACATAATCTAGGGCTTGCAAAATTTTTTGCACATTCTTTTTCCAAGTTTACTTGTGTAGAAGCTCAAATTATGCTTTAGCTAGCTGGTATACCCAGCTCCGGCTGTAAATCCAGATTTTACAATTTGTAAAAGCAGATTCTTGCAATCTGCTCTGCGCCAATCTTATGTAAACTTTAATTGAGCCCATACAATGCTTCTTTCTGATTAAGATTAATCAGCAGCAATGACCGGTATCTGGCAATGATAAAGAAACGACAGTGGTCAAATATTGGTCGTCCATTCTTCCTGTGTTAATTGGGTACACAGTAAATACATAATGTATTAAACCGCATACAAAATCAGATTCCTCTCCATAAACAACCGTCATCATCGCAATTTTTCATGTTGTCTCTTTTCACATATCATGCTATTTTATCATTTGCAAAATTCTTGCAATCTGATGATATCTCAACCTTCTTCCATCCTACTACACTGTCCACTTCTCTCTCTAATTTTTGCAATGAAAGAACAGGTCAAGTGGCATTGCAAAATTCATAAGCAGAATTTTATGAGCTGGATTACCGGAATAAACTTGATATTTATTTTTTATGCAGAAAAAAATGCTGACACTGAATCTAACAACAAGTTCCTTTCACTCTACCAGCTCATCTTTACAACTCATAAGTTTTGACAATAAATAATTTCATTGAAATTAATAGCCTATTTCACATCTCACGTTACCCCGTGAAATGGAATGACTTTTTTATTCTCGTAAAAATACTCCAGCTGAAACATAACAATTAATTATAGCATTGCGCATTAACAGCATCAGTTTAACTTCACTGACTGGAAGAAGGCTTCACTCTCATGCACACACTGTACCCTGCTTTTAAATATTACTATGATCTTCAGAGACGCCATCATTCAGAAGATGGCATCATCAGCCGTTAATACATTCAGGCATCCAAAAATATGTAGGTACCTATATACTGTATTTTTCATAAGCTTTAAGTACAATCAACTTGTTATCAAGAATTGCCCTTCCTTTACCCTCTCGTATTTAAATGTTCTTTTGATGCACATAGTGTTCCAAGTAATCAGACAAATAATTTGGCTCAAAAGTTGATAAAAAAAGTGTGCTCTTCAGATTCAGACTATCAACCATAAAGTCTACAAAGTGAAATGTGAAAGGAGTTTAACGGGCAATAAAAGTTTTCAAAATGTTTCCATTGAGTTTAAAAATTTCCACGTTCTTTGGAATGTTACTGTTCCTTCGACCGGGAACCCAGGCTTTGGAAGAGGAGGAGCCAAAGTTGATTGGTCACCTATCCGAATGTGACCATGGTGTTGGGGGGACAGTTTTCTTAAAAAATGAAAGAGAACTCCTTATCCAAAATTTCCGATACGCTGGAACCGGTGCTGGAACATGGTTCCATGGACAGCTCAAAGGCTCCAAAAGTATTCAAACTTTGGATTCCTGCAGTTTCGTCACACTTCCTTTTCCAGATGACAACTGTGACAAGTTCGACATCGGAACGAGTAGATATGAAGGAGAAAATGTGACTCTCTATTTGCCTCGCTCTGTGAAGGACTTCCTGACAATTGGAATCTACTCGTATGAATTCTGTAGCAGTTTTGGACATGTGCGGATTCCCAACGATTTATATGTTCCGAAGGCACCCAAGGACCTGCAGAGTGTTCAAGAGTGTAGGAAACCTAAATATAAGATTTGTTCGAAATCTTACAACGGCGACATAAATTCATACTGCACCGACTCAACCGATCCACCGCCAACGCCACAGCCAACACCGCTGCCAAATTTTTCATCAGAAGTAAAATCGACATTAAATATTTCAGTAATTATGACAGTTGTCATGATAACTCTCACCATTTAAAATGATTTCCTGTTAAACCACCTTTATGAAATTTTGATCTCAAGCCTTTTCATTCCTGTAATTAAAACTGATATTTATACAAATACATTGTTTCTCTTAATAAACTTGTCTCATAGTGCCCCAAATTCCAGCAAAAAAATTCTTGAACTACCTGCATCACTCTTTCAGCCAAACTAAGAGACAAAGTACAACCTGTAATTTATTTTAACCCTTTCATCATGAACAGGTATGCATTTGTCACGCTAGAGAAGACAAACATGGGTATGATTTTACACACATGGGTATTACCATTGGGTATACCATTTCCAGAATCTCCAGCACATGTAGAGAGATGTGCAGAAAAGTCAACCAGCATATCTGAGTCATGCGATCAATAAAAGCACACACCGCACCAAAACCCATCAACAATCAGCAACCAAGCTATTATTTTTTGTTGCAAAAATAGTTGCCATTCATTCATGTAGTAAAAAAAATAGTTCCTTTTTTAGACGAAGCATCAGGTGCAAAGATGTATCTTCCAACGCAGAATAATTCTAGACTCACAAAACATGGAAATAAATGAGGAGGATGTTCTTATGAGTGGGAAATGGGTACTATCACATCAACAGCATGTAAAAATGGCATAGGATTTTTGCAAAGAATGGGTTAAGCAAAAATATAGCATGTGTGATAACATGATCATCTGTGGAGATGAGGTGGCGACATGGAGAGGGTGGCACTAGATATATTTTTGGTGCCAAGGCATAATGCAGGATTGCTAACCTTTTGAAATATTTTGTCTTTGGGGAGATGTGAGAAATTAATTAATGAAATTAAAGTAGTTCCGAAGCATTATGGGAGTGAAGAGTCGACAAGTGGCTGAGTTTCCTGTGGCGTTCGACGAGGAAACGACGCCTTACGCTTTGAATCAATTCACCCCGTCAGCTCGCTCCCTCTCAGATTTGGCGAAGGATGGGGATGATCTGCCGAGAGGGTCGACGACCTCCTTTACAAAGTCGAAGGTTTCTGTGCGCATGGCGAAAACTGTGTTTGTGGGGGATGTGGGAGTGGGAAAGACTTCGATAATTAATAGGTTCTGTAGAGACGTGTTCGAAAATGAGTATCAGGCGACGATCGGGGTGGATTTTGAGATGGAGCGGTTTTGGATTCTGAATGTGCCCTTTAATTTGCAAATGTAAGGAGGAACTGTTTTTGGAGGGGATGGAGGGGGAAGTGGAAGTAAAAAATTTGAAGATTTTTTTTATGGTTCCGCAGTTGGGATACCGCAGGTCAGGAAAGGTTCAAGTGCATTGCTGCCAGCTATTATAGAGGATCAAATGGTAGGTCTGAGAATGATAGTTAATTATGAATTGTTCGAAAGTTAATTACTTTTTTGATTTTTTTGCAGTGATCGTCACAGTTTTTGACGCCAGCAACCTCGAAAGTCTTTCAACCTGCCAGCGATGGATGGACGATGCCGTGGGAGCTAATGCCGTTGTGCCTATAAAATTTCTTGTTGCCACAAAAATGGATTTAGTTGTAAGAACCCATTTTTTATTGCTTTCACCGGAAATGCTTTCTCCTAATTTAAAACATGATACCTACTATTCTACTATTCGTTTTTACTTATAGCCTGAAGGTCATCGGGAGAAAATTCACACTTTGGGATTAAGAATGGCTAATCTATTGGAAGCGGAGTACTGGCCAATTTCCTCCAAGTCGGGGGAAAATGTGGAGTGGTTTTTTAGGAGGATGGCTGCCCTCTCGTTCGAAATTGGGTTGGCAAATGAGGTGAAAGAAGGACTGCCCAGTAGAACAGCCACTCCTTTACAGCTTCAAAGAGAATCATGTAATGGCACATATAGTTTTTCAATGAAATTAAACACTTCATGCTTTTAATTTTTATACATTAATTTTTTATAGCTATCGTCCATCCATCCGCAAGAGATAACATGTCAGCAAGAAGGACCTCCCTTCAATCGAAATGTGCGTCGTGTAAAAGCATGTGATTCAAATGGCCCCTCCTTCCACATCGCACAACCTTATCCACTGCAAACTGAACATAGCGCCAATTTACTAATAATGCATAACTTATCTACAAAACGCATTTTCTCTACTAAAATCTCGAATAAATTAAGTTTTTAAAAATTACTTCATCATTTCTAGTCCGATACTAATATTATAGGTAAATATGTATCAGTTTAGTCGCAAAATGATCTTTTATTGTGTTATCTATCTATATAGTTAGGTAAATGTTTTAGCCTGTTTTATAAAATTCGATAAATTATCTGTTTTTATACCTACTTCTTGAAATTCTTGCACTTTTAAATGAAAAACTAGTGAGAGAAAATTGTACAAAAAGTATGCAACTATCAGGTATAAAATATATTATGGAATTCTCTACGAAACTGTATGAAATACCGTGAATAAAGGAATTTGACAAAACGGGTAACATTAAATTAATTACCTGCATTGCAAATAAATGTTAAACAATATACCTATATGTATTTAACCTTTACGCTTATTACTCATGGTAAAGATTAATGTGCATATTGGTAAGCAAAATTGTGCAATTCAAAAATATCACTTCATTAATTATGGCTTATGACTAGCCAAAAAATTGCAAACAACTTACTTGAATGTTGATATTGTTGATGCAATCATGCAATGATGTTTTTTAGATCATGGAAAAATTAAAATGAATGAACTTCACGAGAATCACGAGAGAGATAAAAATATAAATGCGCAGTTACATAATAATTGATTACGTGTGTAGACGATATCCAGCGATAGGAGAATGGGACGATGGAGGGGGAGCTTGCGGAAGGTGTGGTTTGTCTGATTTCAGTCACGAAAAAAATTAGAAAATCATCAGAAAACAACTGAGATCATGTTTTTTATCTGATATGAAGTTAAAGTAAACACGTCATAAATTGAGATGTCATATATTGAACGTCTAAAAATACACAACAAAACTTATTTTTTTAACTCGCCTTTTCATTACTTTTATTGGACTTCGCTCACCTTCATTCTTATCATCATCATTTCACATTATTATTTTTACATGTTCTCTCCTTTAGTCAGTATTATAAGCTTTTTGCATGTATGATTTAACATTTTTCCGTGTCATTCACAAAAAACAATGTCACGTGCATAAATAGTATTACATTATTATTCAACTCTTTACAAATAGATCACAATACAATGTAATTAGTGTATATATATACCAAGTGTACAAAAATGGTTTGTATTTCAATACCAGATAATCATTCCACATTAATATATAGGTACCTTCATGCATGCGCCATGATAGTGGCATAATATATTAAGAAAAAAAATCACCGAAAACATTCATCTTTTTTAAATGCAGACCTAAGTCCACAAAACAGAATAAGAATTATTACAGCAGAGGTGGGACCAGATAGACCAACAAATACTCAAAATATGTAACATATAAACATTCGTGTATTTTTAAACACAAATTAAAAATTATTATCTACTTCCATTATAAATCTTCAGTATAGCACCAAAAAACGCTACCTTTGTTGTACTTCTTCATAATTGTGTATTATTATTCAACTATCTCTACTTTACAGTGTAAAGTATACAGATTTTTTGAGAGTAAACTATTTTCTGAAATTAAAACTATTCAACAAACATTTTTGTGTCTATTCACGATTCGACAATATTATTAGTTAAAACTATAATATTTTAATTGTGTAATATTAAATGGTAAATACTTTTTTATAAAGAAAAAGAAATGTCTTAATGCTGCTTAATAAACTTTCAAAACAGTTATCTTTTAAAGAGACCTTCGAGCAAAGCTTTTAAAAATATAAAAGTTGCAATTAAAATTATCCTATTGTATCACGATAACATTATAATAATTAGTAAATTAACTTTGTCTCAACTGATTTCTATCCTATCAGCTTGTACAATAACAGCATTAATATTTTGTAGAAAAATATCTCCAAAAGTTCAAAATCTTAGAATTATGTATTTACTCTTTAAAAATTATTATAGATTCCTGCGCATTTATTACACTGGAATAACTTTGGTTGATTCTCCAACAGCCTGGAAACTACCCACAGGGGAACTCGGTGAGTCGTCTGTGGGGGACATGGGAGTGGGCGGCGCATCCGAAAATCGGGACTGTCTCGGAGGCGCTGACGACACTTGTTCTTCCTGAGGTGGGGATTGAGCAGAGTCAGGAATATTGTTTGAGGTAGACTTTTCCCAGTCTTCTTCATCATTGCTGTTGTTACTAGAAGAGTTTGAGTTTTGGTGACGCGAATGGTGACCATCTTTAGCATCTTGGTCGGATGGAGATCTTCGGCTGCGGTCTCGATCACTGTGGGTGGATCCCTCGTGGAGGAATTCGCAACGGCTTCCGTTTGAGCAGTGACCCTTTTTGAAAAAGCGACAAGGGATTTCTTTACGAACTAAAAAAAAAACAAATAAATGTTGTTAGAAATTAATAAATTAAAAGATAAGATAAGTTTCGATAAGATAATTACTAGTTATAGATTTATCTGCTTACTGTTTCTTCCACCACCTCCTTGGAAATCCCTGTTGTTAGTCCTTCTATCCCTATCATTATGATTCCTGTAGTCCCTGTCATTAGTAGTGCGGTCACCACCTCGACTTCTGTAGTCCCTATCTCGTCCGCCGCGGTCATCTCCTCGATAGTCTCTATCTCTGCTTGTACTCCTATCTCTGTCTCTGCCAGCATTACCACCACCGTCTCTGGTTGCCCCATGAAAATTATTAGTTCTTCGGTCAGCATTTCCATCGAATCTTGTTGCACCACCGCGGTGATTACCACCTCTATGACTACTCCCATTTCCAAAGTCCATGATAGGTTGTGGCGCAGGAACAGGAGGAGGTCCATTCATCATTGCTGAGGGTGGAGGTGGGAAAGCAAATGGATTGGGTGGAAATCCCACTGCAGCTTGAGGTGGAATACCTTGACCCATCAGGTTCATTGCGGCAGCAGCAACTGCATTTTGAGCACCGAATTGACCAAATCCCATATCTGTCGGGGGTGGAACCCCGGTGGGAGGAACGGAAAAGCCGAGATTGGCATTCCACGGGTTATAGTCAGGAGTCGCCGTTGTCGGGGATGCTGTCGGATTGGGAACCATTTGAGGTGGAAACTGTGGATGAGCTATGTGATGATTTGGAGGAGGGAACTGGTGATGGTTTATCTCTCTATTGTCTAGTGGGCCCCTCTGGAGATGTGGGGGAGGATGAGGTGGAATTCCAAATCCACCTCTGCCTGCTCCCATTATCATACCCGTCATCCCAATTCCAAAATTTGGTCCAACCTTAGGATCCGGCCATGTGTGAGTTCTGTAATCGCATACTTTTGTAATTGTATTCACATCTTCTACAGGAATCGGTCTCGGTTCCGGTTTCTCTCCAGAAGGAGCAATCACATCAGCTTCTATCGCAGAGTCTGGAAGAGTAGCCCCCGGTGGGAGGAACAAGCCCAGCACATTTTTCTCCCTCTCTTCCTGTGCCCCCCTCTCCGTACTTATAACAGGTGGCTTGAGAATTTCCGTAGTAAAAATGATTTTTGTAAGTCTCCACGGCTTCCCCTGCTTCTCTGGCTCCTCCTCCTCCCCTCGTCTTTTTAAAAAGGATCCTTCAATCGCCATCTCGTTGCTGCTCAGGTCCGCAAAGTCCTTCTGCTTCGTGACATTGACTCGCTCGGTCTCATCCATCTCAAAATAATGAAACTCCCTCAGCTCATCTTCTTCTCTCCATTTGACAGTCTTCTTTTTCCGGTTTCGGGACCGCACCAGTACCAGAGCACTTTTCACCTTGCCATCATTCTCCTG
This sequence comes from Willowsia buskii, assembly GCA_034700685.1. Lineage (NCBI taxonomy): Eukaryota > Metazoa > Arthropoda > Collembola > Entomobryomorpha > Entomobryidae > Willowsia > Willowsia buskii. Next base: position 3,486 of record JAQIXW010002720.1, on the reverse strand, counting down.
CGGGGTAAAGCTTCCGGTTGTGGAATCATCGTCCATTTTTTCTCCTTCAGTCTGGTCAGTGGACTCATCCTTCTTGGTTTCCCCTGACCCGTCCCCACTCCCACTGACACTATCGCTATCCTCATCGTTGAGCGTCTCCCGATAAAAGTTGAACACCGGTTTTTTCACCTCCTCCGTCGGCGTAGTCACCTCATCTACTAGTTCACCACCTCCGCTTAGTTCTCCAGGCTTGGGTGCATCTTTTCCATCTCCTCCGGAACTTGTTCTGCGTTTCTTCTTTGACGACTTGGTGGTCTCTGTGGCACTGATTGCGTCCATGAATAAGCTACTCTCCTTCAAGGTCACCGCCGAAGCAGCATGCTGTTTTCTGATCTTATCTTTCACAGACTCATGCTTCTTCTCCTTCCCATCCAACTTTGCCTTCTTTGCATCTCCCGGCTTCTCCAGAGTATCAGTTGATAACCTTTTCGACATCTTTGGCGGCGTTGCTGGAATGCTGTTTCCTAGAATTCCAGTAGACTTGGCAGCATTTTGCGCTTCCTTTTCTTCCTTCTCCTTTTGCTCCTTCTCTTTTGCCTTATCTTTTCCCTTTCCAGATTCTGTCATTTCTTTTAGTAGATCATCTGAGCGGCTCTTGGAACTGATGAAGACCTTTGGCTTGTGCCGTCTCTCCTTAGCTTTTTCTTGCTCTGCCACCACCTCTTCTTCCTTCTTTCCATAAAACTTTCTTGGGGACATGGCCAAATCCTCTGAAGGATTCGGCGACTTTTCCTTCTCTTTTGAATCCTTCGAAGACTTTTCTGGCGACACCTTCTTTATCTTATCTACAGTGCTGGACCCATCTGATCCAGGTATTCCGATAGCATCCGCAAAGCTGCTGTTGCTTCTCTTTGGAATCTTTGGGATTTTTGAAGAGCTACTCCCACTTGATGCAGTTGACCCCGTACTAGTGGTAGATCCAGTAGGTACAGGAATCAGGTTCAGTTTTTTCAGGGTCTCTTGGTCCTTCTCTGTTTGCTGTTTCTGCTTATCCATCTCCTTTTGTCGCTTCTTCATCTGTGCTTTCTCCCTTCTTATCTTTTCTCTGAGTCTTTCTTCTTCTTTCGCTTCTGCGGCAGCTTGCGCTGCCTTATTTGCAGCACTATCGGCTCGGCTTGATGAAGATTTCGACTTTTTGTGATGATCGCTCTTACTTTTTGATGAGGATGAAGATGAAGACTTGTGATGGTGGTCCTTATCGGATGGCTTCACATTTTCTGACGACTTTTTGTCTTTTGATGAGGACGAAGATGATGATGACTTTGTCTTCGAATAAGTCTTCATATCTCCAGGCACCTTATTTACCGGGCTGACAATTTGAGCTTCCTTCTTCACACTCTTGCTGCTCAGTTTCTTTGGAACGGGGGATCCACCATCGGGAACATCTTGACTTTGTTGATTAACCACCAGAGGAGGAGGAGGTGGCAGCTGTTGACCTGCACTACTCCCATCAGGTACTTGAGGACTCTGTTGCTGTATAACCATTGGGGTCACTTGATTTTGATTGGCACTCGTTACCACCACATTTTGCTGCTCCTTCAATCTCACGAGATAATTCTTCCCGTCCTTCACCATCAAGCAGTATTGACCGCTATCTTGAACAACGCTTCTTTGACCCCCGACCGTTTTGATATACAATTTAGGCGGAGGTGGTTGTTGAACTTGAACCAAAGATATGAGCTGTTGTTGCTGCTGCTGAGGATCTTCCATTTTGATAGGGGCATGGACCTGTGGCTGCTGCTGAATGATTTGGAACTGTTGTTGCTGATGATGGACAGCGGGAACTGTTTGGGTCACATTATTAACATTCGTTAAGATGACATTTGATGTCGTCGGAACAAGCTGTTGTTGCTGGTGATGCACCTGTATCATTTGAGGATGGAGAGTTTGCTGCTGTTGTGGAACATGCTGTTCCAAAATTATTTGTTGAGGGGGATGCTGTTGAATGAGCTGTGGCTGCTGGATTTGGATGGGGGCGGGGGCATGTTGAATTACTGATATTGGAGCACCAATTGAAGGACTAGAAGAAACAATATTGTTGATTTCTCCACCTCCTCCAATCATTTGATGCTGTTGCTGTACTGGCAATTGACCGACTCCACCTCCTCCTGCAATAGCGTCCTCCAGGGTGTGTCCTTCATTTACCATTTTATTGAGAATATCCAAATTGAAGTCAATCCCCGCCAGTTCTGAGCCAGTGAGGTCGAGATCCATCAGATTCTGGTGGCTATCAGGATCCGAAATCATATTCATAGATGAGGGATCAATGTTGAGCAGATGGTCGGTATTCATATTTCCTAGATTTGGCAGTTCTCCACCTGCAGTTCCACCTGTGCTGGGATCAATCAATGGAATACTGGGTTGCACCGGGGTCGGTGGAGTGATTGGCATTGGCTGTGGCGGTGGCACTTGTTGTTGCTGCTGTTGATGATCAGTCTTTTCCTCTGTCTTAGCTATAGTTATCCAACGACTGACCACCTGCTTGCAAATATTTCGAGTCTCCTCGTCCTCGCAATCCTTGGAAAAATTCTTGATCACAAGAGGGAACCGATTTGATCTCAGTCTTGCCACCGTCACAGGTGTTGTCATAAGAAGGGTAAAGATTTCTTTGAGGAGAGGATAGTTCTTGTGAATAATTGCATCGTTAGTCCAACCAAATATTAGATTCCACCCACCTCTTTCCATAAACCTGTAATAAATACAATTTAAAAAAATTATTTAACCTGAACTTATTTTCTATTTTCCTTTCAGTTATAATTTCTTTAGCAAACTTACAGATCAACGACGCTGGAGTGGCTGGCCCTTAAAATATTAATGTATATACATTTACTGACCAATTTCTTCGAAAACTTGGACATCAACCTGATAAAAGATTTAAAAAAATATTTTATTAGACTCTGAGGGCATTAACAAACAAATATTATTTGACATCCATATTTGCACGTAAAAGCCAAAAAAAACGCAAGGGAAGAAATACAGTACAACCTTGGATTAGGTGAAAGCCCCTTCATTTTAAAAGCTTTATTAAATCTATAGGAAAAAAGCAAACAAATATAACAGGTTATAATACAAGCTAAAAAATAATAACAAAAGCATAACTACGATTCATTGTATTTTGTATTTATCTACGTAATAACATTTACTATACACGGACGTCTGATATATGACCAGATCACAACACAACAGGTATTTTAAAAGGTAAGGGTACAGTCCAGACACAAGAAGGCCCAATATAAGGTTCGAGAATTTTTCGCAGCATTACATTTTCGGACTTTCGGACAAATGATTACTAAAAATATTGGATCACATTCAATATTACAATGAAGCTCGCTTATAGCAGTTTAAATAAAGCATGCAACCTTTTAAATCCCACCAAACCGATGACCACAATTAATAGCCCATCAATGAATCATTCAGAGAGAAAGAAGAAATGTCAGAGAAATTAAA
>JAQIXW010002719.1:0-14731 GCA_034700685.1 Willowsia buskii | reverse complement strand
GCTTCCAAGAAAGTGTATGCATGCATACAATAAGCATATTATCCCATCTTTATAAAAATCAACTCTACTGGAAACCGGGTTCGGACCGTATTGATTTTCCCCAGCTTTCTTTCCAGCAAAGTAGCAGTGCTCATTTTATATAGCACATTACATATCTATGATCCCCCTTCTTGTTCCACATTGAGCGTCTGTGTACATATCTTCATAATAATAACATGTGGATTGATATACATGGTTTCCCCAACTTGAGATCTACATGGAGTAAGCATTATAATGGTACCATTCTCCTTTGGAGTCCCTCTTTTCACATTTCACGCAGTATGCCGTACTGACTCTTGTATTCTGTTTCTACAGTAGTACTATGGAGAAAATACACGCAAAGTGTCTCATGGTTTTCTTTTGAATCTACACTGCTGCTGGAACCAGAGACAGGCGATAGTATCCGTCGTTCCATGCCCGTTATTCCACATAGTGACTTTGGACCTGGAGTCGTTAACATTGCGTTCTCTGTGGGAGAAATAAATGGAAGGGAATAAGGCCATCATACAAACAGAACGGATCACACTTGGCTTAGACATATACGTAAATAGCATTTTTTGTGCTATTTGATGTGTAACATTCTCTTCTCCTCTGTTGGGAAAGCTCTGCTTTCTCCAATTCTCTGTGTTATAGAAAAGGGATGAAAAAGCAGGCTGTAAATGCAGTGCAGCTGTATTCGTCTCAACGTCAAGATATACGTGTGTTAGTTTTATTCGTTTTTGCTGCTGGTCTTTCTTTCTATTTACCCGGATGATAATAAAAATAGAAACGAAACGACGTGTGCTGGTTTTTGGTTATGTTGGTGTAAGTTGTAGTAGTGAATAGTGAAGTTCGACCATGACCAATTTCATAACCACTGCGGGTTGTCAGTTGACGATTAGAAAATATTGGAATAAACTACAATGTAAGATTTGTGGATAGGCATAAAAAGGCAAATGTGATTTTGCCAGCTGCATGCAATGTAGTTGACCTTTTTGAAAATGGACAATGCAGACAAGAGGAGAGAAATGTAGTAGAACAAAGGATTCGCACATTTATGGTAGAAATGAGTGTATAATTTAGTAAGATTCTAATGTAGCTTAAACTTTACTTCTAAGTAAAATGAAAGGATAGAACAACAATAAAATTTAAGAACCTTAAGAAAATATCTTCCCCGGAAGAAATTAAGTTCGTGCCCTCTCTGATTTGTGGGGGAAATGTCAAAACCTACACAGATTGATATCGTAATTTCATTAGTAGAATATTAATGGAAATGCCGACGACCCAGGATGGATGCGAATGACAAGTCGAATTGTCAGCGAAGCAGGTCAAAGTTTGGAAGGAGAACTAATACGGTTAGGTCAGATATCGGTATTAGATTAGACAGTAGTACCCCCAGTGCCAGTGTAAAGGCAAAGGATACCTTCGTCTTCGCGTCCATACTGTTCAATGGACTTTGAAAGAATAGAGTTTTTATCCTCTAAGCTTTGTCGTCACCACCCACGCATTATATTTCATTTCTTCGAGGGTTATCGACCATTTACATCTACGTCAGAAAAGGAATAGCTGTTTATGGCAAGTGACAGTGCAGTTAGAAGCCCTATGACAGGAAGAAAGTTTTTCCTTAACTCTTCACCTTTAAGTGCCATTTATCTGTCAAAATAAAGGTAAGATTTCCCTTATTTAAGCATTACGCAATCAATGAACTGGACGGATACGTTTCAACAATATGAGCATATTTCTTGCAATAAAGTTCAATTAAATTGAATCAAAGGTTTGGTAATTTTGCAAAAGACAGCGTCAATCGTCGACTCTGGCTGTTGGTCCAACGTGTATCAAAGTAATTTGTTAGTGTTGCATGCCGTGACATAAGGCATAATATTCAATATTTGTAGCCATATTAATCCTACCAATCATATTATATATTAGAAACAAATCAGAACATCATACACTGTCAACACGAAACAATTATCATGGCGAATATTTAACTACAACTATGTAAATCATGAGATTTCTTATAACGAAACTGAATTTTCCAAACCACAATTTTGAATTTCAGTTTTCTCAATAAAATTCTTCAAGAAAGATTTCACCACTTTTATTTCGTTGCAGATTATTTATATGTACTTTTAAGTCTGACTATCCTTTTTTTAGTTTTAGGATGTTCTTTTAAATTGCTAATATGTATATAAAGCAGCTCTAAGGTATATTGCAAAAATGTTATAAGGAGAACCCAAACTTTTAGGTAAAAAAACATAAACTCTGTGAAGTTGCACAAACTGTCATCAGTCGACAGAAGAAAGTCAGTAAAATTGGCTGCTACAATGCTACAAATGAATGTCTTCAACTTCAGAGTTATTTGTGTTTATTATGGGTTTTGTGTTAATTAGGACTTAGGACTTAATTTGTGGGTTTGTTTCTCCACTTTCCTTCTCTCAATGTTAAATTCGTAACAGTGAGCTTTCATTCTAGAGATGTTATATATTTTTTCGACTTTTCTTGGTGGTATGGTAAGAAAACCTGCTGTGATTTAGAAGAGAGGAAAAGTTTGAGAGAGCAAGAAAGAACAGAAGAGAAAACAAAAAGAAAAGGAAGTGAAATAGATAGCACATGTGCTATTAATGTCGTATTTTAATGGTTATAAGTGGGGTAGGTTATTCGATGCTGGCTAATTGTCTCATCATGCTCTAAAAAGTAATAATTCAGTTGAACATGGTAAAAATATGGGTAGAGTTTCATATACAATTAACGCCACATTGTTTTTTCAATCTAATTATTACATTACAGTTGCCATAAAGTGTACTAATATCTTTGAAAAAGATATAAAATGCAATTACTTTCCAGAGTGGAAGATACTTGTAATGACGTGTACCAAATTTTCTTGTCAGTTTATAGAAAAAATTAGGAATTTAAATGATGATGTTGCATGTGGATATAACTACTTTCTGCCAAATCTACAATCTGCAATCATTATCAAGAACTTATATAGTGCGTCTACTTTCATGTCATCGTCATCATTTGCGTTGGCCACCACCTCTACTTCTTGAATTCGGCAATAAGTTATGAGTTTTGGAACGAATTTATCAAATATTAGAAAACTAGTTAGGAAACTAAGTAGTACACCATATTTACAAAATCATAGAAATAAAAGTGCTCATTTCAGCCTTGGACTACGTGTTACATAGAGCTCCTTTGGTAATTGTATCAAATATATGTACCTATCCAAAACTCAAACTTTCACAAAACACTAGTGTGGAATCCTTTTGTATTGCTTCTTTTCACTTTCGACGTACTAAAATGCTACAGCATAGCTGTTTGATGCTTGCTCCGACAATTGGGAATAAGTCAACTCTTGAACCTTCGAAAGAAAATTGCAAAACTGTAAACGCTCTGTCAAAAATGATTTAGAATCAGTTTTTATGTGCTCAGGTGCGATCGTTATTTAGGAGACCTTCTAGTAGAAAGTAGAAGCATAAGTATTGAAACGAAAAAGTAAAAAATAAACACAGTTGGTAGTTACGGATGAATATATATCCTTTTCACCAATACAAAGCCGCAGTGTCTCTTATGAGCACTGCCGATAACCACAATCATGCGAGGTATGTATAGCTACATTTTTCCGGATCCATTGATTCCTCTTCTGGTTTATTTGAACCTTTCTAGACCGATGGTAAAAGTAACAATAAAAGTACCTATGCCCTTTCACAATTCTAAACCGCAAGTTACGAAACATATTGCTCTTATCTTTCATTGATTACATAACAGGCCATTAGTTATTAGTTATGGTCTTAAAAACCAGGTCATGGCAGTAGTATATTGATGTCACGATGCTCATATTCCACAAATATAGAAAGTAAATGTGTTTTTTAAGTGTACAACTTTTAATTGCATGTGCCTACATATTTTTCCAGGTGAAATGAAAAATCAATATGTTTGCGTATTACTGAGAGCACTTATAATGACTTATCGAACAATTTGGTTTATGTTTGCACTTTTATTATGGAACATAAAGCAGGAAAGTATCTATACACAACTTACGAGAAATGTTAATATTTTACAAAATAATTCACAACTATGTACATTTATTTCACATAACTACTTCATATAAACGTTTCACACAACATACGAATATTTTGAAATATTCAAGCCATATTAGTGGCTACTTGGCTTTGGTTTGTAAGTTGTGTTACATCTCTGTAATGTATATGTATGTATTCAAAATAGTATGTTGTACAAGTAGTTCATCTATAAATGTCACGGCTAATGAGAATTGCATAGGACTTTGTGTAAATTATTTGTCTCGTTCATCGCCTGTTTCAGTTAGTGCAATAACCAACGGGAAAGGAAATAGATATTTTATTTGTATTCATTATACCTATATACGGATGCGCATGTAGTGGTGGTGAAAGTTAAACATCAGAAAAGCATAAAAAACCAAGTACATACATGTTCCATGTTAGCTTTTGGAATGCTGTTTTCCTTGTTGGCACGAGTTATCCAAGTGGTGATACAGAGAAATATGAACATAATCATTGATAGCATAAACACATACAAACTCACTATCAGTGAATGTACGAGATGTTTTTACAAACATGTTCTCATTGACGATCGATATTTCCACCCCATTTAATAGAGTATGTACTTAATTGCACATGGAGTTCCTCATTTCCTAGCAAAGAAAAAAATCCTTAGATGGCGATGATAATATTAGGGAAAAAGTTTTCACTTTATGTAGAATGTGATGGTATGCACTGAAACTTTTTCCTATCCTAAAAGAAGCGCTTGTAGGTGTGTTCTGTTCTCACTTAAGTAGTAAGGTATCTCTTTTTATCAAAAATACGCACCACACTGGCACTGAAAGGTTGCTGACATCGTATAAGTCCAATTTTCAGTCAGTCAATGATTCATTACAAGCTTTGAAGACCAAAAGCTGTATGATGACTAAGGACATTATAATATGTAATTATATTAAAACATTAGGTACACACATGACTTTTAATATATTTGTCCAGTTTTTACGAATTAGATGAAAGCTAAATTTCATTTTACACATTATTCCTTAGTCATTTTTTTTGTCACATTCATTTATTGCCGTATAACCCGTATAGCCCATTTAATTAATAATGAAGTCTTTTCTTAATCTTTTAAGCTAAAGTTAGACTATCAAACTTTAGTGTGCTACTGTTTTCATTAAAATGTATCAAAATACGATACACTATATATGTGGACGCTTATACTCTAGTGAAAATTGTCCCCTACAGAGACGCAAAATATTTCACATATCAAGTCGGGTTACTATATCTAAATTGCATAAGCATAAATATTTGTCACTCATTAAATTAAACTGTGCAAACTACTCCTCCTCAATGCCATCATAATGTTTAGGTACTTTGGGACCAATATATAGAAGACAATAATTCCTTTAAGGATTCAATTAATGCTGGTAATACGGCAAAATGAAGCATCTTAATACGCTTCTCTTCTCTACATTTCTGCCATTCTCCATTACATCTTTACTGCATCAAAGAATAAATTGCTTCTTGGGGATTAAATCAATTGCTTTTTACGAATAATGTCTCTTATGTTCACAGAAAACGACGAGAAGGGCTAAAAAAAAGTAAACAACGCTACTTCGATCGGGATCCTGCTGCTGCTCCTGGTGTGTGGTATCATATCATAATGACGATAGTTTCTAGGCGAGGAGTCTCCCTTACATCCTTCTCGTATCGCGTCGTCTTTCCAGAAGAAAAGTGAGTGGTGTGATCATGAGAAGACCGACGACAATGATGTCTTTTGTTATGAAATAACAGTAACCCAAGAAAATCCTGGAGCATCAGCAGCAACAACATCAACGTTTCACTGTGAACGACTCCTGTGGTTTCTCCAGTCAACAGAGGATATATCGTGGCAGACGTTGTATAAAAAAAGCCAACTAATTTCTCTCTACAAAAAGAAGCATTTATATTGGTGGTGGTGCCACTCAGGCTAGCAATATAAGCACCATAAATTGTCCCAACAACCAGCATTCAAGATTACAAAGAAAAGACGTAGTAGCAGTAGCGCTCCCAATCCATTTCAATTTTCCCCAATGGTGGTGGCTTCATCCTCTAGAATGGTTTCGTCCAAGAAGAAGAAATTATCTTCAGCTAACCGTCGAATACGAGAACGCTCGCGCCTCTCCTTCCTTTTCGTCATATTCTTTTTCGGTCTGTTCAGTCTGATCATTGTAATGGAAAGTTTGATGGCAGACGGAGATAAGAACATGCTCAAAGACGAGGATATAGAGGGGGACGGGGAGGATTACTCAAATTGGGACATTTCATACGAAGAGTCGCCCCCAGGAGCTGCTTCTTCTTCGGCGTCATCATCAGCAGGCTCGTCCTCTGTAGTGTCATCCTCGTCCTCCGCGCATAGCACGTCAACAGCAACGAAAAATAATAATAATAATAATAATAATAAAAACAATGATAATAAAAATAGGAACGTAGCTACAATTAACATTCCATACGCTGGCAGCCTTAGATATCAAGGACCCCCACTTTCCAAACAACAGCAACAACATCAAGCGCTCCAACATGTGGACCTTCATGTTTCAACTCTAGCAGCGTCCTTGTTTGGTAACACCAACAATAACAACAATAGAAACATTAATAATAGCAGTGGCAGCAGCAGGAGTGCTGCTCACGCCAAAAACAATAATATCAACAACAAAGGCGTTAATAACGGCAAGAAGGGCACAAGAACGGCTACAGCTGCCGCATCGTCATCATCGTCCCTTAGGAACATTCATCCCATTCAACCTGACTGGCAAAAGGTTGCGGGCTCTAAAGAAAAGTTTTATGTCTATTCGGCCTATTACAACACTGTCTTTGAGTAAGTTTGACAAAAAGTCATTTTCCAAGCTGCTGCTTTTTTGTAGTACACTCATGCATCCTTCTATATTCTCCTTCTTCCTACAACAATATAATTTCCCTCTTTCTCTCCTCCATAAAAGGAAAGTCGTCTCACATAACATTTTTGGGAGGCATTCGGAGGTTGGGAGAAAGTAAGTACGCGTTACGTTACCGCACACGTACGAAAAGCAGTCCAGTCGCAATGCGTCCTTTCCCGATTTCACCGTTTCGTTTTCTCTCTATATGCTCATTACTCTTTTTCTTGGTCTCGCACACAGCCCGTGTGTATGCTGTGTAAGTCTTGCGATTCACAGTGAAACCGCGATGATCATCAGCCTAACGATATGATGCCATTTAGGAATGCACATTTATATGTTGTTGTTGTCTATATTGTAGTATTGAAAAAATACAATATGTGTTGGATTCCCAATGAGAGTTGACGTGTGTGTTAAGCAATAAGCTGAGTTAACTGCTACTAAAAAACTGGAAGTATGGGAGGTGTGAGTTTGTGTGAAAACAAGCAAGACGGTCTCAGAGGCTGTTTTTTTTCTCTGTAGTTAAGTTTTCTAACTTGTAGTTCCACCATATAGAATCCTATATTAGTGGCGTATAAAGAGAGAAGGAATATGTTTTCATGTCGTGCCCGTTTCGGTAGTGTCGCATCCAGACCATTTGTCTTTTTCCAAATTAATTTCCGCTATCACTTCTTTTCCTTTTACTTTCACTTACCTTATTATCCTCATAACTCGCATCATATCCCAGAGGGACATATGGTGTTGATGGCAGACGTAACAGAACAATATAATGCAATCAATTTTCCCGGAACAAGCTACGCTATAAACTTTTTTTTGGCTGTTTGGCCGTCTTCCGAATTACATACCTATTTAAAGAACAAGATATTTGTACAAAAGTTTTATTGGATTGAAATATCAACACGTAATTGTCTGACCCATATATTAGATTAGGTATAATAAAGAACAGTTGGATCGTTCACTGCTGATCTAGACTCAAATTGAGTTGAAACTTACTAGGCTGAGAATATTATAGTTTATTATATTTTTATTTTATTTTTATCCGACAACCAACATTAGAGATTTTGTATTTTATCAGTTACAAAGAAAATTAAATATGAACTATCAACTACATATTCATGTAATGCTTATTCCTTGTAAGATAAAATGGAGTTTCTTTAGCTACACAGTAGTAGGCACTCGCCGAAAATGTTATTTGAAAGTCTCTCCGATTGTTTTTATTCGTCTATTCACATTATATTCTCTCTCCGATTTATATATGCATGTGAATTAAAATGTATTCAATTTTATTTTTCTCTTTGTTTCTAGTCATATCCGGATAATTGGTGCGACAAGAACCAAAACTACACAGCGAGTTCAGTGTCGGTTTTACGATAACACAACTAAGCTTTACGCTGTGGTGGATGGGAGCATACGGACAATCCGTGAAAACTGGAACTTGAAATATAGGTGAGTACGATAGTGTAGGAGAAAAAACGTAAACTAAAATTATTGCCCTAACTCAAAACACTACAACACATGAAAATTAGTGTTTACGTCTTCTCTGTTGCTCGGCGAGCCTCAACAGAGACTCTCTGGAACGTTAACGATGAAAGTAGTGTCATTTGTTTGTTTTTGTGGCGAAATTGATGTTTGTGGAAAGCCATTACGCTTAAATAAAGCAGCATGCTATTTATTTTACGCAATGAATGGTAATATGGCGGTGTCACTGTTTCCATTTTAAAGCAACGGCCTTCCATTACCACTGAGCTCTCATGTAAAGTGAAAGCATTTCTTTGAGTAGGCTTGTGTGTGTCTGTGTTTGAACAGGGACTGAATGTGATGTGAGTCATTTAAATTAGCAAGGAAAAAAGACCTCTCTTCTCTTCCTTTCCATGATTCATGGGATATGAAAGAGGACAAATTGTGCTTTGCAATTTCCTCCTCGTTTTTTATACTTAATTCAATCCTCTTGGTAGTTCGCTCGGCTCCAACCATGCAGATTTTAAAGCATTCTAAACAAATAGGTTTAGTACTCACATGACTCACGAAGAGTAAAAAAGTAAAAGGCTAAACGAATAAAAATATTTGAAGCACAGTCCAAAAAAAAAAATATCCATTTCTTTCTCCTGGATTTTTCTACGTGTCTTTCACTGCACTCATAATATTTTATGCATGTAAAGGAGAAAACAGTGAGTTTCACACCATACTTTCTCTCTTTCTTCACAACTCTTTGAAAATCCTGACGTTGCGTTTTATAACTTGACACAAAATTGTGTGCTTCTTCTTCGTCTTCCTTGGAAGTACTTCTAACCTCCAATTCAGTTTCTCGCCTTCTTTTTACCGACAGTTTTAGCATGTCTCGTTTTGGGTAACAACAACTGCTACTTGAGGAGAAAGATCGAATGACAAGCGAGGTGCCCGGGAATGAGAAACTCTCGTCTTTTGTAATAGTGTGTATACTTTCTATTACATCACATCACTTGTCCATGCATTAATATTAAGACAACTGTCACACATTTTTACGTGCAAAGCGATTGCATGAATAAGGAGGAACATTCGCCTCTCAAAGCTTTGCCTATTTTTGGTGGAGAAATTACTTCTGAAAAGGCACATCCTGCCGGTGCTAAGAAATAAGAGAAAGGTAATTGAGAAAAGAAAGGAAGAAAAAGGTAAAGTTATGGGAATGCAAATGAAAAGAGCCACCTTTCACTGTAAGTTTGTGCAAAGTGATTTACGACTTTCTTTTACTTTAACAGGCTAATCTGTTAGTCAAATGATGATCACCTTGTTGTATCATCATCAATGTGCACGTCGCAGAGGTTTTAGGGAAAAGAAAGGGAAGAGAAAAGTCGTGAAACTTATCCGGTTATTCTGTCCTCTTTTGAAAGGAAAACATGAGGATCAAAGGGAACGTTCGATTTCTTATTTTACTATTCTTTCAAGTTTGAAAGCGTACGGACAGTAGTAGAAATGGCGGAAAACCCATGTACCATACCATGGATTTGATTTATCGCGTGTATTTATACTGTACGAGGAAAGATCTATCGTTTGTGATCGTACAAGCGGAAAATTAGGTTTATGCAATTGAAATCAGAAAAGCAAGAGTTTTTTCGTCCTTTTCTTTTCAAAAGAACATAAAAGAAAGAATTTACATTCGAAATTGAAAGGAACTTTCCATTTTATCAAGTAGCATCGATCAGAATTGGAGAAAGAGAAGAATAACCTTGTTAACTACATATATCTTTTGTACCCACTTACCTATGCACATATCTAGTGACTAGTCACTTTTGAGATAACCACAATCTACCAAGAAATAGAAAAGGGCACAACTTTGTATAAGCATCAAAGCTTATGCTCCCAGAACCGAACGAAAGGTTCAGATAATAAAATTAGTCGATTGAAAGTTTGTAGTATGTATATCAATGACTATTTATACCTCACAGTCGCGTGATCACAAACAAGAAATGTGCGATGAAACAATAATGGTCCCAAAGCATGAGAAGAGTGACATGATTTGGGACTCTTGTAGTTAGTAGTCAAGTTTACTTATGAATGCATACATTATAAGTATCAAAACTACTTCCTTCATTACGACATGTCACGTTCATCACATTTACGTAAGTCTATAATATTATGTATCAGATCTACTCTCACTTCCTATAAGTAAGTATGTACATATATTATGATGGCGTATTTTACGCAATAAGTGTACTCCTTATTCCTGACTATTGTGCAAGCAGGTTTGTGTATTATTTGTGTGGGAAGCTTTGTGCACGTACACATTTGATTTAGATAAAGCTGGAAACTAATAAAATGCTGGGACGCACCCTGATAAAGTAAGACAATGAGTTTGGTAACAAACGTCAGAGGAAATGTTCATGCCATAATACATATCACCAAACCACGCCAGCTATTTCGCGAGCAATGCATTTTTTGTAATCCAATCCAACAAGCACTCTCACTAGACTGTATGAAATGTACATTTTAGGTAGCAAAGCCAAAACCCATATCCCCCATCTAAAACACTCGTCTAACCAATAGAAAAAATGAAAAATCGAACTTTTCATCTTTCTTGGTAAAAATGCTCGTTTGCACGCAATGGATTGCTACGTCGAACTAGTGTTTTCCCCCTTCAAACGTATGATTAAGGAAGAATCTAAAAATAGGAGTGTTAACGTATAGAAAGCTATAGTACATCGTCAACGAATGTTGTGATTTCTATTTTGGAAGCTGCTGTTGAGTGCTCTTCTTTCCGTGTCTAATAACTTATTCTGACGCTGTGTTTGGCTCTAAAAGATAGTTGAGAAAATATATTTCTATAAAAGAGGCTTAGCCACGTCAAGAGACATAATTATGAGAGCCCAAGAAATTGATTTATGAACATAAAACTATGACTTTCACTCAATCTGATTATATTATTAGACGTAATGCTACGACGCTGACTTCGACTCCCACGATGATGCTTGATGTTTCTGTGGTTGTGGTGGTGTCTATGTGTGTACATTTATTTTGGAGAAAACACCACGAAATCAACCACACAGCATGCTTCAAAGACAGGAACGAGGAATCAATACAATATTTCCTTTGCAGTCACGTATGATGGTTTATGCTTTGCTTTCCAGACTGACTACTTATTTCCTTTTTTTAACAAACAAAAAATATCATCCCGGCGACTGCTACGTCAAAAAAAAAGTCATAAGAAAAAATAAACTGAATCAGCCACCACAACAACTTGCATCAACGATCAAATCAAAAGGAAAGCTCGAATACCTATCATAGAAATACGTAACAAGAACAACTGGGCAACTTTCCCCTAAAAAATTGGAGAAAGAATCTCAAGGGAGAATTGAGAAAGAAAAGAAGAATAGGAGAATATATATATGGAGGAGGGCATAAAAACAAAATTCCTATTCAGATGCCGACGATGGAATAGGATGAAGGAAACGACGACGGAGAGGTGAAAACAGTTCAAGCATAGAAGAACAAGACGTATTACCCATTCATTTCTTCGGCTCTTTTGCTTTTGTATTTTCTGCCCTTTTGGTTTGACTTGGCATATTATTGTTGGCTCTCGCTCTGGGGAGAAGAAACATAAAAGAATTTTCATTCTAAATGCAATAGATTCCCTCTTTTGCTGCATGCTTGAGCTTGGTTAGAATGAATGAAAGTACTTATGGACTATATGTAGTAGGTTCCAAAATATATATTATGCATGTATGTGCTTTCCATATTCTTGAATTATTTGTAGATTCTTGTTAAATTACATTCCAATAACTGGAGAATGTAAATATAGGTTCTTTTTTTCTTTCTGTTGGATTTTTATATGCTCAATGCAAGTTTGCCGGAGGGGAGGATCTCTTGCTCAAGGAGGGCAGACGTTTCACTTCTTAATATTATTGGCTGGTGTTTGGTACTGTTTCAAAGCTGAATAAGCTTACGGTTTAAGCTAGTGTTTTACAATTTACCCTGGGATATTCTGGCGAGACATGACCTGAGCACTTGAGTTTAGAGATGTGTCTTATTTGATATAAATAAAGATTGATTCAGAAAAAAGAATGGTGGAAAGCTGGGTTATAAAAGGGTTACGTGTGTGTGCATGTGATACACTTACGTAACTATACTACTGGTATTATTACTATTGTGGCATCATCAGTAATAATACGGTAGAGCTACAGAGATAAGGCAGTATAGGTAATAGATGCTTTAAAGATTCATGCACGTCTGACTCTATTTTACCATGCATGATTAAATGAATTTGAAATCTGTCTTAATACCAGAGTAATATGTCTGCATACTAGAATCACTTGGGTGTTCGTATATTGCCATTACAAGAAAGTAGAAAAGACCAAGAGAAGAAATACTATACGAAAGACACATTCAGCGTTCGTCTCTGTGAACAAATAAGTTTTTGATTCTGGAGCATTCAATGTGGAACAGGCATGTAACAGGCATTATGACATCAGACATGATATTGTATTTATTGTTGTATTTTGTATTAATATTCCAGTGCTTGCTTTATCATCTGTTACCTTCCGGATCGGAAAGTGAAGCCTCGCTACGTGTCTGTGATGGCAAATGCATCTCCAACGTCCGCCGCGTCGAACATTCTTCGCGTTCAGTACCCTTCCGAAAAGTCGTATCAACTCGTCGACTTTGCTGCCTGTGTAAAACCCATACACTTCAATTACAACAATGTAGTCAACTTTTTGGAATGGATGGAGTTTCATAAGTTGATGGGTGTGCAGAGGTTTACCTTCTTTAACCACACGATTGGGAAAGAAGTGAGCTGTATTATGAGGGAGTATGGAGATGAAATTGAAGTTCTTCCATGGTCCCTCCCTTTCGTGTCTCAGAAAGAAATTCGGACTGAAGGACTATTCGCAGCGTTAAATGACTGCGTGTACAGACATCGGGGCGCTTCCAAATACCTAGTTTTGGTGGACTTGGATGAGATGATTGTTCCAAGAAAGACACAAAATTATTCAATGTTCATTGAGCAATTGGATACATTGTCAAATAAGAAGAAAATTGGAGCATACTCTTTACAGAATGCTTTCTTTTACCTCCAGTGGCCAAATGATCAGAGTGTGTTCAAGATTGAAGGTAATCCTATGGCGGAGCAGGTTAGTCGGCAATTGACTATGTTAAGAAAGACAAGGAGAAGATCTAGACTACATCCACATAAGCAAAGGTAATCAATCACAATACATTTATCCCTATCATATTATTTATTGCTTGGAGTTTTGTTACTAATGATTATTGCTAAAATCGTTTCCGTAGGTCAAAGTATATCTGCGACCCTGAAAAAGTGACTGAAGCTGGGAATCACTTCGTTTGGGAGATGGCTACAGGCTATTTTACCTTATCAGTGCCACCTCACCTAGGAACCTTGCATCACTACAGAGTTTGCGAATTCGGTGGTGATCAATGCACAAAAAGTCCTTCAATCATTGATAAGTCCGCTCACACGTTTGGACAAAAACTGGCAATCAGAGTGGCCGAAATGCTCCAATCAGTTGCATCAAAATGTCAATTAGACTTGAAAAAGATATTAAAATATAATGAAACTAATTCTAGTGAAACGAAATCACCGGCAAGAATTAAAGCATAACATGGGAGATTAAATTGACATCACAGCCATTAGATAAACATACATTTATCATTTTACATATTACTATTAAATACTTGTAATAAATATAGTTGTGTAATGCAGCAAGCTACGGGCAAGTACATATATATGCATACACACGCAACGAGTAAATATGCAGGCTCGCATAAAGTCCAAGTAAGATTTTTAAAATAACTATAAATGTGGTTATGCTAAAATCAACAATTTAGAATTCATCAGCAAAGATTTACGCTTAGTTTTAAGCAAGAGAATAAGTATGTTTTAATTGAATATTTTATGATCAGACGACACGCTCATTAAAAACTTTCGTAAACGACGAATTTTTGTACTTGTATACTGTTGACTGTACTTGCGTTCTTAAACCTATATTTTTGTAACTTAAAAATGTCAAGAAATGATATTATGGCGAAGGAAGTTTTCTAGTCATCATCATCCGAAAAGATGAAGATTGGAGAACGGGGTTGCGTTCGACGGATGTTAATATTTACTCCATGGAAAGATATCGTTCTATAATAGGGCATACACATATATGCATAATATGCAGTAATTTTTTGAAAATGTATAATTATAAAGTTTTAATCATTTACAAAAGTGCTCCGAGTCCACTACTAATGTATGCAACTCGAAAATATGTGCGTGTATATGTTACAAAAACTATGATATTAAGTCTAAACGGA
>JAQIXW010002718.1:0-14732 GCA_034700685.1 Willowsia buskii | reverse complement strand
TTGCTTTGGGGTTTCTCTATCAAACCGTTGGTGGATATATACTCGGGTGATTTATCCAGTAATTTGGTCCGGCCTCCAGAAGAAGAATCAATTGAAAGGTTGACAGATTTATATGAAAAAGGCTATTCAATTTTTATGCCTGTGTTTTCCCCCATTAATAACCGATTAGAGTTACTTGACTACATGACTTCCAATCAGTCAGGGAGATATGTTCCTGTCGATTATATGAATTTAAGGAGGATGCATTCAAGAATTAAACCAATCTCTGTAATGACCGAAATTGGAGAAAAACTTTTGCTGAATCCTCCTAAGAAAATGGCAATTGTTGACAATATTCTGCCGACGAAAATTGTTGCAAATTCGTTGAGTTTCAAAATATATCAGAATAAAGTCCTGAAGTGTCATATGGCCAAGAGACCAATTTATGTGTCCCAACTTTATTGGGCATTCTTTCCGCCAAATCATCTAAAGCTGGCTGGTTTGTTTCAGCGTCTAGTCGATTCCGGCATTGTTGGAAGACTTGCTCAAGAGGAGGGTGATATGCGGTCGTCTGACAGAGTGCAGGATAGAAATATGTATGAACGACTACAGAATCTAAATAAGGGTAGATCTGAAATACAGTTTTTAGAAATGAAGTTAGGAAATAACATCCCCAAAGTATTTTTTATATGGGGCATTTGTTTGGGTGTGTGTGGTTTAGTCTTTGGTGTTGAGATTTGTTTTGCTTATTGCAGAGAACGGTACGTGCTGAAAACGAAGGTTTTTAGTATTTCAAATTTCGAAAAACAAGATAGCAATGCGACAAAAGTAATGGGTATATTAAAATATTTCTTCATCTTTCTAAAAATCCATTTCCCTCGCATCACTGCTAAGTGTCAAGCCTTTAGAACCAAACTACATCGAGCTTGTTCTAAAGGAAATTGTTGCAAATTTATTTATTCTTTTAAAAGACGAAACAATTAGTGAATGCAACAGTTTTTAGTATTTAAATATGCATTATATATGTTTTAATCCATATTTCTTACCTCTCATAAGACATAAAATTGTTCTCCCATAACGTAAAAATGTTAATATTAGATCTTTAATTGAGTTATGACTAGAATAGTAAGAAAAATAGACAAATAAAGTTATTCACTTTCATGTATTTTTGAAGCTGTAGGATAATGGAACGAACGTCCCCAATTTTTTAATACATTTTGTGGCAATTGCAAAGATTATATTTTTTAAGACAGCGTTTTAAATATGAATGAAATTGTTGGCAACTATAATTATTTAAAAATTTCAAAACTTTTGTTTAAAGCTGAATGTCGTTAACTTTTGAAACATGAAAATATTAAAACGGTCGAATCACTATGAAAAGTAAAGTTTGCAATAAAGATCTAGATTTGTGTATGTTAGAGCGGATGCAGTCTTCGCAGTGCCTATTGTTGCTTTAGCTAAGGGCATGTAATTATTCTCCCATAAACTTTTTTGATATGTTTCCTAAAATTTGGATGGAAACTTCATAAACATAAAGTTAAGAATTATGCTGTTTCCAAAGTAAGATACATCTTTTTGGAAAAGTGAGTGGTTTGACATAATGACTTTGCTAATATGGAAACTTATGTCCTACAAATTACTGCTGGCTTATGGCTCATGTTGTTCCAGGAAAAAAATATTCGTCTTAAAAAACGCATGGATAGCGTGACAGAAACGTAATTGAAAGTAGCTTAAAGAATACCATACCTTCTATGTGTGCAGATGAATGATATGAATCCAGACCGCTTTGTAATTATTAGACAAGTATATTTTAGAAGCCACTTTTAGTTTTAACACGAAAGGTTTTCAACAGTCAGTATTCTGTTATTAGATACCAACCACAAAGCATTGCCAGCCAACCAGCTATGCTTAATTATTGCTTTGGTTAATACAAGAGTGTTTATGGGAATCAAAATTTGGAAAATTGTAGCTTGAAAATTACTGAATCTGTACTAAAAACTTTTATTGCAAATATGATACTTTAGCATGTACAAAATGTAAAAATGGGACACTTTACCGTTGTAATGTAAAATTATCTTTAATTCGTATCACTATATGCTCAAATTTAGTAAGTTGATCTGAGGAGTTGGCTCAGTACATTTTTTAGACGTGAAAAATGCAATCCATAAGTCGACATTTTTTTAACAAGTTCAGGCACAGGATGTGTAAATAATTGTTTTTGAACGGATATACTCTAAACAAAGTTTTACATGCCAAACTTTTACCATTGACCGAGAACTTCAAAGCTCCTTTCTGATCTATAATGATTCTTTATTATCTAGTAGGAAATATTTCTATATTTAGTTGGATTTTATATTAAATATTTGGATATTGATTTTATATATACTAGTATATCGAATTTGAGAGAGTGGAACAAAATAATACTTAAAAAGTTTGACAACTGCTATGAATAGTTTTATCTGCACTTCTGAGTTTCTGATGTCTCTTCTTCAGTCTCGGCAAAACGGTACTGCCAGGTTTGGTTAGCTTCGCAACAAGTGCTGTTTATGATTGAATAAACGTTTTCTTGCACTGAAAAGGCAGCGACTTCTCCATCACAAAAATAATTGGGACATCCAATACTCGCGCAGTTACTGGTTTGTGTATAAGATGTTTGATCTTGTCCCACCTGAAAAAATATAATATGAAATTGTAAAAAAATAGTCTTTGTTGTAAAAAAAATAGTCTTTAAACTTGTTTAATATGCAAAACCTTAAAAATATTTTGTATATTTAGGCTGATAACCTGCCACCAAATTATCAACAGAAATCAGAACCCCAGCGAATAAAACGATGAAAACAGAGAGATGAGCCATGGCTTTTAAATTTTTTAAAAAGAAAGCTATTATTTTGAGAAGAAAATGGTTTGACTTGTTTGGCTGAAGTTTTTGAAAAGAGAATGACGCTTTTTGGTAAAATGCAGAAACTTTTTATATCCAAGTAGATAAAGCATGTACAATATTCAGAAACACTGTACATTTAACAACCTAAAAGAACTTATTTGAGACAAAATGGCAAAGCGTATAGGATTGTGGTAACTGGAGACATGTCCGTAGGTTTACATTTTAGTTTGTTTATGTTTCCACTCGCACATTTTTCCTTTTATATCCAACGACCCTTAATCCCATCATATTAAAACATGTACCATATTCGTGGGGTAGGACATGAGGTCTGTGATTTTGAATGATTGAACGGGCTGGATTGGGTAAAAACTGAGGCAAACTAAATGAATCTTACACACATGCTTTAGAAGCTTACAAAAGGAGAAAAATTTTCATCCAAGAGTCCAAGTAGTGTTTGAATTTTCCCTAAATGAAATATTTTTGGATGCAAGAAACCCTTAGACTTTGGTTTTAATGAAGTTTATTTCCAAGAATTTGTATTCGAGTCTACGATTAAGTATTAATAATAGAAATATATCAAGTAGCTTCACTGTTGTAAGGGTAAAGCAAGCGTATGTGGAGAAGACGAGATGCAGAAGTAGGAAAGAGTTCACTATAAGGAGAGTAATCGGTAGGATTACATGCATAACTCCTTTCTACACTTACGGTCCGTCGACAGATCTGCGCACACACGGATACCACTAGATCTCCAGGTAAGGATGAGGTCGGCTTCTGGCGAGAGGATATGCACACACACAATATTCGCAAATGTAATAAAATGCAAGCTTGAGGAGGAAGGGTAGGTATAATAATAATCTGCGATTTATTATTTAGCACTCCAATCAAGCTCACAAATCTCTACAAGAACATTGGCTAAGACTAATAGACTACAAAGCGATAGCAGCAGAAAAACTACAAGCTGTTCTTGTCGTGGTAGGCAAAGGAATGACATAAAGCCACACACAACTTCATTCTCCAGAAATACAAGTGCATATTATATATGCGTACACTAGTGCACCTTGGTCATTCCAAGTTTCGCACAGAAACTACGACTACTACCAATTTACATATTATACTAATGAGTGAAATATGTATACACACTACCCATACGACTTGAGTGGGTACCGACGACCTCTTGGTCTTACACTGTTTTCAAAAAATATAAAAGAACACTTTAAGAATGATGATAATTTTCAAGCAAAAATAGCTGCAGTTGCAAGAAAATGTCGGCAGTTGGCATGTCTGGGTGACTTAGCAATTAATGCGACCCAATTAGTACTAGCCCGATTAATATGATAATCTATTATTATTCATTATATGATATGAAGAAGACACAAATTTTATAACCATCAAAAATATCAATTTTTATTCCATTTTTTTCCTCCGTAAAGTAACACGGTAATGATGATAGATTTTACAAACTTAAAGGAAACTGATTCTCGACAAAGTATCAGTTCCCAGTTTAAAAATCTGTGATCTTTTTCGCCGTTTTAAATTCATAACCAAACACAAAATTATGATTAATTTTTTGGATATTGTCATCACAAAATCCTAAGCCCGCCTTTGCCGTTCAATTTCCATAAGGTTGCATTGTCATGCCCTTTTTTGGAGCATTTTTTAAGCTTCTTGTTTGCTTCATCTGTATGAATGTATGGCATGATCTTGTGGCTTGTAATTGAAACATTTCCATTTACTAGATCATCGCTCACTGCGCAAAACTTCCCCGGAAATAATTGATGCTAAAGATCTCTTAAGGAAATGGAAATAGCTAAAAAATTAGCTTTTTTACCAGCAGCAACTTAGTGTCCAACTAAGGCCAATATCAATGGCCAATTAAGCGGAAGCGTAATTATTTTTGGCGTAAGGTAATCAATAAGTTATTCCATAAGGCAATTTCATGCTTCAAAACAAACAAAATTATTTTTCATGCCGTAATTATAATTCAATAATTATAGCAAGAAACTTTATTTTAACGACTTTAATCATATTATCTCTAATAAATTTTAGCATGACGATAGAGAAAATAAGTTATGAAATTTGTTGTTTCGATGAAATAACGTTGGACTTATAGATGCAAAAATTATGAATAAAATTTCGTTCCAGAAAATACATTTGTGACGATTGATAAGACTAGTCACTTTATCCCAATTGGGATTCAAAATTAAATTTATTTTACAATTTCTGATCTCTTAACACTTTATGACCCTTTATCTAATTTTGCTCTGTTCATGCATAAAACAAAGATATAAATTTCAATTTAGCAGAATTTGCTTTTTATTGAACCTCGACCTAATATGCAAGAGCATTTGACACAGTAACTCACAACTAAATTGAAACGAAGAAAACTTAAAACACAATAACGCTAGACTTATGCATGCTCATTAATTAACGTGCTAACATTAGCACTGGTTATTTTTACGAATTAATTTGTATTTTTAAAATTCATTGCATATTACAATTACATTCGTCCAAATAACATAACATTCATCATATAGCATTGGAATGTGATAATTATGATATAATGCGAGTGAGTAATGTGACATTTACTTATCTACCTTACATTTATCTTTTTAGGTTGTTTAGCACGATAGTTTTTTTCCACAGCTTGAACAACATCTTCCGTTACACTTCGCTCAACACAGCCAATAAAAACGCATGATCTGTTCCTATAAACAACTTGAAGTTTATGACCGCTACCACACGTCACTAAATAAAATGCTGCCAGACTTAATCCAACGGCAGGTATTAGCCACAGAATCAACGCATTGCTGACTGCCATATGTTTCCCGTATATTTTCTCAAAGTCATTTTCGCTCTTCGATTTCTGATAAGCTAACCGAACGATTGAATCGTCCACATATTTTGATAACCTATCTATTATCCCACTTTGTGCCAAATACCTCATCCGGAATATAATCATCTCAGGAAACTTCCCTCTTAAGGTACTCCCTTTATAATTTTCATGAACAATATCTTTGCCAAAATATACCGGATATTTATTTTTTGTTAGATTCGTGTAAACAATCAAAGCTTTTTTCTCGTCAAGTATTGCCGCAGAGTGGTCGCATTTAGTCAAATGTGAGTTAATTATCCCATCACTTGAACTAAGGTTATATTCCATAACCATGGAATCTAATGATAACCATGAAGGGAACAATTTCGAGTTGTTAAGAAAGTACTGGGACCTTGGTGTCTCAAACTTGAGCATTTCTTCTAATGTGTGCCAATGCAATAAATTCTTGTTAATTGCATGCCACAACTGTGAAACTACTGGGAACGCTTCATGGTTGTTTACCTGTCTATATTTTCGCTTCAATTGCCAATCGCCCCCTTCTGTTCTTAGTCTCATTTCCACATATCCCATTTGAACGCCCCATGACGGATTGATCAGATGTGGAGTGGAATAAATATTGAATTCGTTTATAACGAGCGATTCAAATGTATCAAACACTGTCAACGGGGATGCAGCAGTGAGTCTGGTAATATTGTCCCCTTTATATTCATTACTCATAAGGCAAAACATTAGAGGCACAAGAAGCAAGATTACCCAGAGGACCTTATTTCGTCTTATCTGTTGCCTGTTAAACAGCAAGACGCCCTGTTCAATCAATGCTGCATACAGTAAAAACATTGCTTCAAATGTGTTTACACCTTGCATTCTGTTTCTATTCTTCTGTCCATTCATATCAACTCTAAAATTGCCAAATTTAGAAACAATTACAGCAATTATGTACATATTTAGCAATAAAATTATCCAAGAATATATATCAAACGCTACTACTAATTCTTTCAGATTGTGAATCCAGTGCGACCTCTCAAAATGACAACTTACAAAACGAAGGTGGTCGCGTTGTGTGGCCAGCATGGGAGGCTGCATATCGTAGCTTTTACTTGTGTGTTCTTGAAAGTATGGGAATCGCATATAGTTTGATTTGGGGAATCGCGTGTCACGCTGACATCTATCCACTAATAGTGTTTTCCCTTTCATGTCTATCTGCGTATCTGTCTTATTGTAATACTGACTTGTCACATTCTTAGGGAAAAGTAATGATCTGATTATGTACTGACTGAGAATCGATGACATTTGATCTTTTTCAACCACAAAATTCGCAATCGTATGAATGTCATAGTTCTTCTCTGTGCTTAAAACAAATCTCATTATGACTATTTCTGACTCGTCAAAATGACGTATACCGAAACTACAAAATTTCATTTTTGATATACTGATTAATTGAGACTTTGTAGTGGGATAAGACTCAATTAAAGTATACTCATATGGGTTACATATGTCAGAGTAAGCGCAAAGAAGAAAGAAGTTGTTTTCTCCAGTATCCCAAATCAACAAAGTGGGTAAAATCTGTGAAGGAGAGGAAATCTGAAGGACAGTTTGTTCCCAGTAGAAATATTGCTCGTTTACTTCAGAGGCATTGCATACGAGTAAATAGTAAGATGAAGTTGTGGAAAAGAGCATCCGCTTCATTTCGTAGGTTTCCCATGACTCCCATGCCTCCAAGTGTTCATTTAGCGATGGATATTTTATAAAATGCTCCTGACCAAACCTGTAATCTTTTGACTGGTATAATAGTGCATCTGACAAGATACTTGGAACAAATAAATGAACCATTGCTTTACATGACAAACGCTTAAAAGATAGAGGTACCTTACGTAAAGCGGGCGAGTAGAGAATATTCGTAGTGCTATGAAGTGTGAAATACTCCCGTATTGCAGATTCATTGTGTCTGTTGATCTCGTGAGGTACTGCGTTGTCAGGATTAGCTGTATGGAAATAATATCTCAAGAGAAAGACAGGTTCTTTAAGTTTTTCGCCACGTAAATCTACCCCCATAAAGTTTATAACCCTGATAGTACAGTCCGAAAATGAGTTCAAAATTTCTGGTAAATTCTCAGAAGATTTGGAAAGTCTAGTAAATTTATTTGAGGGTAACACACTGTCGAATTCGAATTCTGAACATGAGCAGAGGACAAAAAATAGAAAACAAACTAAAACAAAAGTTAGGGACTCGTTTTGTTTCCACAGAGGAGTCTTCATGATAAAAATTAGTTTTCAAATGCTCCAAATGTACATGATTTAAGAAGAATCGTTACATGTAAAATTTAGGATTTAAGAAGGCACCAATAATTGTAAATTGCCAGGGGGCATGTGTGCCCCCTGGCTACAAAGAAATTTTACGCAAGTCAATTTGGTTTCAATTGTAGTTCTTCGACGCTTGTTGATGATGAAATATTAAAATTTCCAGTTTAAAATCTCTGCTAAACGTAACAGTTCTCTGAAGGTGTTACTTTTATGGTTACTTGACAATAATATTTCGAAACTTTGTATGATTTTAGTTGTAAAGTTTACTGATGAAAATAGGATGTATTCAATAAGAAAATTCGATGTAAATCTACTCAATTTAATATCCACTGGTAATCTGCATTTCAGGCACGATTATTTAAACTGGGGAGCATTGCATCAAATAAGACTATATGCTTATACTTGAATGCGAGGAAATATTGAGAGCTTATACAATTTTTTGCATACGTAGTCGTTTATTTCGAAATGACCAATTGACGTCATCGAGAATATAAATTATTCAGCAAACGATTTCAATTACATTTTAAGGTAGTCGTTGAATATCCTATATGTAATATTATATGCTAGCAATAAGCTAAATTAAGTTTCAACGTAAGATAATTTTTAACAATATCTTTAACTTACTTAACTTAACAATAAGAAAGATTAGCTACAAAATAAAATTTGTAATTCCTGCTGAACAAATTAGTTTTTTAAAGCTTTATTTCTTGTCTACTACGTTTTCAAATCAATCATTAATCATTGACAATCAACAATCATGCTATTTATATGTTTTTTAACAGGCTACTTATGATTGCTAATAAAAATATACCAACCAGCTTCAATGTTTGCAAAACATCAAAGAAGATGTGCCACTTATAGATTGATGACAATTTTTATGAATAAAAAAATGCTACGACAAACGTTCCAATTTAGGGATACTACTAATAGCATCAATTAAATTAGGTCGTTGGTAACGGCGTGTGTGGTAGATAGATAGTGGCAAAAAAATTTCCCGACTTCGAATGATTTAATTGAATATACCCTGCAATTTTGCATAAAATGCTAAATCTCCATTTAGCAAACTTCAAGAAAATCTGTACTTCCCTGAAAAACGATACTGCTAAAGATTGTTTTCTAAGAAAATTTTAATTTTTTTGACGAGTAACGAATAACTAGAGCAGAACTAGTTAGCATGCTTAATTATTTTTGGTTTAGAATAATCAATACGACACTTCATAAGCATATCGCGTGTTACCATTCAATATTCTGCCACAGGACGTTGGAAGTGTTTTTTTTCTCCTTCGAAAACAACTGAACGAAAATAATAATTAGTTCCCATAATATCCAACTCTTTCTCCATTTACATGCCATCACGCTGAGGTAGAACTGTTTGAATATTTATTGTGTGGCTGTCGCTTTGTTTGCAGAGGTTCCGAAATACTTTGATTTTGTATTTCAAATACAAAATACAAAATACATTTTTCCAAAAAAAGTATTTCAAATAAAAAATACAAAATACTTTTCTCCGAAAAAAGTATTTCAAATACAAAATACAAAATACTTTTTTCCAAAACATGTATTTCAAATACAAAGTACAAAATACTTCCCTCGAAAAAAAGTATTTCAAATACAAAATACAAAATACTTTTCTCAAAAATATGTATTTCAAATACAAAATACTTTTCTCAAAAATATGTATTTCAAATACAAAATACAAATACTTTTCAAAATACTTTTGATTTTTTAAAAACAGATGTGTTGAAGTGAAGAAACGTAATGCGCTTAGGATCTTCGTTTAGTTAGCGTTAATTAAATAGAGATATCAATTTTTAATGTCTTTTGTCGATTTTATATGGTCTGGATACGCAAGAATTGCTCATTTATTGATAATTTTTGCAAAAAATATCTCAGAAATGCTTTTAAAGTCTACTATGCATCATTCTTTTAACATTTTTGTCTGTATTTTAGAGTTTTTGCTGCCTTTTTGCCAAAAGAAAGAAAATTATACTGAATCGAAGTGTGTTTTAAAGTATTTGGCTATTTTAAAAGTATTTGAAATACAAAATACAAAATACTTTTCTCGAAAAAAAGTATTTCAAATACAAAATACAAAATAATTTTCTTGAAAAAAAGTATTTCAAATACAAAATACAAAATACTTTTCTTGAAAAAAAGTATTTCAAATACTCAAATACAAAATACTCAAAAGTATTTGAAATACGTATTTAAATACATTTGTATTTTGTATTTCGGAACCTCTGTTTGTTTGAAGGTTAGATTTAATCAATATAGAGAAACGCTTATTGCAAGAAGACTAGCAAAATCGGTATGGCATTGAATATTAAAAAATTGTTTGATTCACTAAGATTTCAAATAAACTGTACATATTTCCACATCATTACTTCGTTCCATTTAGCAATTATTATACAGCTTGTGTATCAGAACAGCAATATTTTACGCCCAAATATTTAGGGAACTGCTTAAGCTTCATAACAGACCTTTGGTTAGAAACTTCAAAAAATAATGCATAAACAAACTACCAACCATAAAAAGTTAACTTGATAATTTGGTACGCTTTAAATTGATATATTATATTCGAACATCTGTAAGCAACGAAAGAACCACAAAGTAGTTTACTTGCATCCCAGTCCAGCACATTTCATCCAGTTTATAGCTTACTGATTTAACAAGATAATTAAAATACTGTTACAAGTTGATAACAATGAATTTTAAGTTTATCTTTTGGATACTAACTGCGGGGTGGACAACGGGAATATCCAGCAGAGTACACAAAATATTCAAGCATTCACAAGTATCTGGATTTCGTCCCATTTCTTACAACCCCTCACAAGGAGTAAACCAACCATATACGTTCAAACCCGAACTGAAAGACATTAAAACGACAAAAGCCTTAGAAAAAGAACAACTGCAAGATTTATCTTACCTAATTTCAAAATTTGGAGATCAGCAATGTCTTATAACTGTTGATAATTACTACGGACTAGATATTCCGAACGGCTTATCTCACTCAGTTATAATTCGACAGCTAATTCCAGGAATAATATCAGAGCCCGGCAAAAAAAGACAAAGACACGTGTGGCTTCCTTTTGACAGCGTTGGAATAAACACAGCAGAGATTAGGGTTCCTCTGACCCCCTGCGATTGGATGCATCATTTATGCTGAAATACAGTTGCTACTACCAAGTTAACTTTATCCCGTTTTCGATGAAATTGAAGCCCTGGAACTGTGAGGTGCAAATTGCTCTTTTTCTTCCCGAAATATTAAAAAACCGTCTTATGGACTTGACTACCCACGCATTTTTCACCATTTGGATCACTTCTCATTTAAAACTGGAATTTTTCCAACTGTCATCTCCACTCAGATTATGCTATTTTCAAACCTCGGTTTCAACAAGTTGGCTTTTGAATGGATGGAGTTTGTAATGAAGTATACAGACTCAGGAAAACCAGAAAAGTACTGGCCTGTAGAATTTCTGGTGTTAAAAGTTGGTTGGAGAGCTAAAAGCTTGTTCATATATTGCAGAACATGTCAACCCCAATCCTATAAAATTGCTGATTTGACCATCACAAATGATTTCATAAATGCTCAAAGCAATGCACTAATTCCGAAAAATGGTATCTCCATCAAAATGAAATTCGATGAGTTCTCATCTACTGATTTTAAACGAATCGTGAACTTCTGTGAAAACAAATTCACAAAATTTCTTCTACTTAACGAGGTTCCGGAAACTGATCAAATTCTACGTTCATACGCGAACGTTTAGATGACTTTACTTTACAATTATTCTTACTCGATAGTCGAAGAATATGTGCTAATGGCCAAATACTAAAAACTAATAACAAATTATTTGCGTCTGACGATAATGAAGATATAAAAACCGTGTTAGGGACAGAGGCCCACTCGAAAGATGTACAGCAAAGGTTTGAATTCTCTGTATTGCATAGTAAGAGTAGTATGCAATTTATTGGATGCGGGGCCACCGAATCGGAGTCCTTAGCTTTCAGAGAACTTATAAATGTGTTTGATAAATATATTTGGGTATTCATTTTGATATCATCTGTAGCTTTAATTATTGCATTAAGGTCTTTACGGACAAGCAAATTAAATGCTGTAAATTATTGCGAAATGATTGCGAGGATGTACTTGGCCCAGGATGCTGCTACTCCTATTTTAAAAAGAATATCAGCAACTAGACTGTGTTTAGTATTTTTTGCATTGGTTACAATTGTGATAAGCAATGCTTGGAAAAATGATAATGTTTACAATATGGTTTTACCCAGACAGGTCGTACATTTGGTAAAATTTAGACAACTGTTGGAGAAAAGTTATGCGACCTACATTAGAGCAGATTTTGTTAAAGTTTTTGACCCGCCTAGTGCGCCGGTATTCACTGGCTTTGACATTGACGATGGACATGTTTGCCACACCAAAAATTGGCGGTTTGGATTAAAATCTGAGATTAAAAAGCTAGAATCCCTCACAAACTACTGGGAGGAGAAAGTGGAGAGCAAAGACTACTTGATTTAAGATGTGTATAAGTGAATTGGAATCACCATGTCGGGTGAGTCATTTTTCTTCAAATTTTCAGCTAGTAAGGTTTTATGAAATTTTGGTTTATACACTTTGGTGCTACCCAGTTTTATAGCTTCTGAGTACTTATATAAACTGCGAAAAGAGAATGTATCGTCAGATATTATACACCTGGGAGAAGAGCCGTATTATCAATCCTACGATGTATTTACTTTAACTAAATATATACCTTTGTGGTTAGTAAAGAGAATTAGGGTTTTTAAGGAGAATGGTGTTGTGGACTGGTGGGGAAATTATATCAAACAACACAGGCTTTTGAGTCATGCGGTTCCTGAGACAAAAATACTGAAGCCAACTTCAATGAGTGGAAATATATTGGTAATATTTGCTGTTATGATTAGTGGACTTAGCATGGGAGCTGTTTGTGTTGCAGTTGAGTGCTATAAAAATATCTGGAAATTGATGAAAAGCGGGTTTGATTTCTTTAAAACTGGGTTCAGTCTTATATTGATTATTTTAAAAACTTATGTTTTCAAAAGAAAAGGTGGGTTAGCTAAAAGCATCCAGAATATTAAGATTGTCAAATGTTAAATAACTTTGGATTCTCTCTATATTAATTGTATTTCTCTTAAGAGATGTACTCAATTAGTGTAATGAAAATTGATTGTGCTGAACATTTGAATGCTCGTTTCAGCATAAAATATATTATAATAAAACAGGTAAATCCCTGTTAGAAATAAGTGCCAGACGTAGAAATATAACAAAAGATAAGACCCGGCTTCGCCGGGATGATCATTGATCATAATACTCAATTTTCATAATTCAAGTTTTCCTGCTGAAACATATACTTTCCTCAGTTTCCGCTAGAGAGAGTATCGTACATCAAAACTTGAAATACCAAAATGATGTACTCGTTGTCAGCTTTCCAATGAGCTATCACATGCTATAGCTTATCATATAAAAAAGTTGACCTACCCCCCAGGGGGAGGGGAAGGAGTTGACCCAGGAAGCTGAAAATCAGTTGGGGTTTCTTCTAGGGTCACAAGGAACCTTCATACCAAATTTCAGCAAAATGGGATTAAGCGTTCGAGAGATATCGCGTGGACAGACAGACAGACACACAGACGCCCGTTCATCCACCCCCATATCAATCTCAGAAGGTACCATTCTGGCACTTAATAATCATTATACTGTTTCTCAGACCATAATAACATGCGAAAGTACAGAAGATTCTAACTGCAATGAATATTTAGGAACAAATTGCTTATTTTGTTAGTATAAACTTTCAATGGAATCATAGTAAAATGTGTGAAAAAAATAAGTTTTATAAACATCAAAAATATCAATTTTTATTCCATTTTTTTTTTTTCTTCCGTAAAATAACACAGTAATGATGATAGGTTTTACAAACTTCTGAAAGCAACTGATTTTCGACAAAGTATCAGTTCCCAGTTTTAAAAATCTCTGATCACTTCTTCATTTTTAAATTCATTACCAAACACAAAATTATGATTAATTTAACGCATAAAAATATCTCGATAAACTTCAAATTATTATGCTTAATGTTTTTCATCAATTAAAAACTTAACTAATCCTAACTATATTACAAATTACATATAAACTAATAGGACAATAAAGATCACACGGTTAAAAATATTCACTTTTAAAATCTTTCTTCGAAAAGAAAACCTACCTAAAAATATTCACTCTACAAAATCTTCCTTCTCCATCCATTAATATAGTTAATTGTTCACCTTTAATTGTGCACCATTTACAGAGAAAGTACACCTTCAACAATCAAAAAATTATCATATTTTTCCTCGCGCTAAAATCTAAAATAAAAACAATGCGAAATAAAATGACTAAATATTTTATGCACTAAAAATCTATCTAAAAACGTAAATTATAAATCAGTTTTTGTAAAAGCTAGAAAAATTTCTTAATTAATTACACAATTTTTAAATCAACACATTATGTACAGTAAATACAGGAGACGTTTTTTGTCGCAGAATGCCCCTTACATCTATTTTTACAAAAAGGGCTAAAATTAATAATGACTTTATTTTCTCGTAAAATTGTGATAAGTACCGTTTTTTAGCCTGTTTAATATTTTCAGTTATAAACCGTCATAGATTAAGGTAAATTTTTACTTCTTTAGGAGATGCGAAACGTAGTGTATTTTTTTGACCAAGTGTAGATCGCAG
>JAQIXW010002717.1:0-14734 GCA_034700685.1 Willowsia buskii | reverse complement strand
ATGCTAATCTCCCCCTCTTCATTAGAAATGGAGAGTGGAAACACATCTTGAGACTTTCCAAACTACTCAGTTCGATACCTGATCCATCACTGGCGCCAGTTTTCTGCAAGCTGTGTTCCGTAGGAACTACATAATTATATATTGATAAATTTTCCCTTATCAAATAATTAGCATTCGGTTAAATCTTTGTAAGCTGCAATCAAACTTGTTAAATATATTAACATTAGTTATTCAAATGTTACTTCTCATTCATTTTTGCATACAAAATATTTGTATTTAAGTTATTACTCATGCAAACGCATATGCATACCAATTAAATGAAGCAAAATTTTCAAGGTGAAACAAGAAGCTAAAAAGTATATAATATTATATACATATAATATAATATGTAAGTATATAAAGTTTTTGCGGTATAGCTAATATTTATAAACAAATTCTTACTTGAAAACTTAAAATAAATACAATCACGGTCACAATTCACCAACAATAAAGTAAAATTGATTATCAGAAGTACCCTGAAAATATGTGCAGTACCCATATTTATCTTTAAGCTGTCAAAACAAGGTTTACACTAGTATTTCAGAATAAAACATTGATTGTTCTTCTCTTAAGTTTTGTATTCGTAATGAATGCTCAATATTGTTTCCATTGTTTTTTGCAGACTGTAGCAAAAAGGACATGGAAATCAATGCCGTGTTAGGAGTTCTGAAAACGTGAATTCTACACATAAGAAAGCCACACTTGATACACATCGCAATGTATTTTGCGATTAAGAAAAGAATGCCCAACCAACTATGATGTGCAAATATACGCTATTTGTTTATATCCATATTGTAGCATCGTTTTTCGTACAAAGACGCTGAAAGCTGCAGTATGAACCATTTACTTTGCAATTACAAGAGTAATCCTACTGGAATGTATACATCGATCCAAACTTGTGGTTCATCATGTGTCATTCCACCGTAAAGATGAGCTTAGTTCAACAGGAACGTTTTAATTAGAGACAAATTAATACTGCTTTTGTATCTATTGAGAATGTAAAAACTCATCACACTGGAGTATGAAATCTAACGCTAAGAAAATCGTCAGACGTAGATTGCTCTAGGCTTCCGTGTTTTGAAGAAAATATAAGAACTAAGCATTTTGGGTTGGCTACCTTTCAATGTCATAGGACAAATGACATGTCAGCATTTACGACAAATGTCACTTGTCATCTTCATACGGAAAAGTGACAAATTGACATGCCCAAACTCCAACCAAAGCAGGACAAAGTCGAGTAATTTCAGTTGATTTTAAGACATGTTTCCTAATTTACAAGGCATGTATGTCTTAAAATGGCCTAAAGTGATGTTCAGAGCAATAAAATTGCATGTAAAATACAAATAATATATGAAATTTTGACCAATTTGGTCTGCATTGAATGTGAGATCATTGACCTTAATCCATAAATCTCAAATACCAATGTCATGTCCTATTGACAAATTGACATGTCATGTCAACAAAAATTTGGGAAATTAGCAAGTAGCTAACCCTTCCAACACATTGCTGTGTTTGACAGGTTGTGTACAGTAATCAGAAAAAATGTGAGTGACATATATCTCTCAGAATAAAAGCAAGTTGTTACAGCGGTTGTTGGTATTTTTTTATTGAAATATACTTTTGCTCTACTAAAATTAATAACAACAAATGTACCGTAAAACATGTATCATTCTTAAATAAGTTGAGCTAAAGTTGAACAACATAACTGGCAGCAACGATGACCTTGGCATTCTTTGCCAATACATGTATGCAAGTTTTAATCTAATAATTAATTAACGAAAAATAATTTGTGATTATATTAGTCTTGAATCAAGCAAACTGTATCAAATATTTTTATACTACTAATATTATGGTTGTTCAGTGTTAAAAATATTAAAAGATGTGTTTTTTTTGCATCCATGCGCCTTATATTTAAAATCATTTAATAACTTTTTGTTTCAGAGATTACATAATTATTTCATAGATTGGAAACTTATTTGATTACTAAACAAAACTTACAGTACTCACTCTCCAACCACAATTTCGATACCATTTCCCTGGTCTAGTTCTGGACCTCTCAAAATCACCATCCCAACATGAGCCGTATTGTATAATGAAACGTTGACCACATTTCTTCTGACAACAAATCGATTATACTTGCGTCGAATTGCTTGGTGGACCTCAGTACAGTTTAGACAATAAAAGATTGCCACAGGAACACCCTACATAGTTATTATTTAAAAATACAGTCGACTCTCCCTATAGTCACTCTCCCTATAAGGCATACCTCCTTGTAGTCAATGGTTTATTTCCTCCCGTGAGCTTTAACATGTAAAAATACCTCCCTAAAAGAAATTTCCCTATAGTGGAAAACTCCTTATAATCGTAGTTTTTCTTCTTCTCTTGGAGTATAGTTATAGTTATATAACAATCAGTACCCCGTCCTGGGTTTTTACACTGATTGGTAGTTCTTATTTTTCACTTAATACTTTCACTTTGTTGTTAGTAATCGAGTAACAAAACTTCATACTTTCACTATTTCTTGTAACCTCGATATAAGAAAAATAGTAACTCAACACAGCACTATTATCATAAAATCATCTGCTGAACATAGCATTGTGGGTATATTTTCTATTTTGTGTGCACATAATTTCAATTAATATAAAAAACGTGCAAATTCAATTCATCACAAACATGTTTCCCCGTTATCATGAATAAGCAATCACTCCATATAAGCATTTTCAACTTATATCGAGGCTCTCTCTGTAAAGGCATTTTTTGTATTATATCAAAGTTCTCTACGTAGTACAACCTCCTTATAATCCATAAAAATATACTTCCCCTGGGGTATGACTATACGGAGAGTCGACTGTATGAATAAAAACTTTACTTAATATTTTAAACATTTAAATAGATTGTAACTACATGAATACCTGCGTTGATCCTAACGATATATTTAGTGAGATGAACAATGTTTCATATTGGCCACCAGGATTGTAAAGAAATAGTAAGTTATTCAGCCCAAGAATTGGAAACAGCCATAGTGTAATCTTTGCAATTGACCTTGAAAAAAATTACTTAATCAATAAATCACTCCGCCTTGCATCACTCTACAAAGCAATAAATGTTTTTTGGCATTTCAAGCAGAGCTGGGAAGCAAAATATCTAAAATTACATTTCCCGCGCAAAAATTTGATGAGCCAATCATGAGTCAGTATTTTTTTAAATGAATCTCTTCTGATTGGTCGGTCAACTTTGTTTTCAGGGGAAATTTAATTTTAAACACTTTGCTTGCTATCTTGTATTTTATGCTGCTGTATAAAAGCATTTTCTCACTTTATTTGTGTAAATTGTACGTCCTCGCTGGTTACTCTTCTCGTCTTCAATACAACTCGTAATATATTACAGAGAAGTATTCCATTGATCTTGAACAAATGCAATCAATTTAAATCCGTAAAAACAAGCTCAGATTAATTAGTTCATATTATTTTTATTATGACACAAAGTTACCAGCATTTCTATTTTCATTGGAACAAGCAAAATCCAAATCTCTTTCATTCCTGCATATCCTTCCCAGCAATTTTTAGAGTTGTGACTGGCTATCATAGCACAAGCATAAATGCCCAGCAATATCAAAGGCACAACTGGAAGTTGCAACATGTGTTTACATAATCTTTTATGAAAATGGGAAAGTTTCCGTAGGTTGTGGTTAAACAATATTTACCCCATCCAAGTACATAGAATTTCTGAAATCCTCGCCTGCTTTGAAACCCAAACACATTTGTGGTTAGCTTTCCATTCAAGTAAATTCCTTGTACTAGCATCCAACTTGTTGATGAAAGGGTTGAATACAGATGAACAAGTAATATAGCTAGGCATAATATATTCTAAAAAAAACCATAGAACCATAATAACTTAAGTTTAAAGTTTACATTAGCTTTAAGAACTTTATCATCATTTGCTACCGGAAAAATTTATTCAACCAATTAAAAAAGCCCACTTACATTATCACGGTAGCTACCGCTTCGATTTAGAACAAATGACTCGCTAACAATCAGAAAAACGACAAAGCGTAAGACCAAGGAGCTCATAAGATGTACATGAATTTTGATCCTCTCGTTCCACACGTTTCTGAAAACCAAAAATTAGACTCTCGTCAATTCCTAGTATTTATAGAATTTTTTCCCCTCTTTTTATTCATTCTTAGTGACTTTTCAATTGTAGGTTTGTCTAGTGTAACTTTCGCCTTTTCATACAAAATTAAATCTTTGAGCTGGCTACATCTCAAACAGTCATTCATTCATAAAACAGCAAAACCACAGTATCAACGACAAATTGTACTATTATGCAAACATAAAATACAAAGAGTTCCAAGCATTTTTTTTATTTTGCATCACTTCTAATTTGCTAAGTACATAGGGGGCTTATTACGTCACCGCTAAAGCGTTGTCAGTTTCAGAACCAAATGAGGTCACATGTAACAAATATCCTAAATTCATTAAACAATTTTTTTTACCTGAAACTGCACAACATAGTCAGTGTGATCCCTAGACATAGCAGGGAGGCAATGGATCCAATAACCACCATGTAGTGCACAAATATTGTTAAGGACTCATTCTGAACAATTGAAAACAATTTCCATTTAAACTTGGCATTAAATTTTGTTGTTGTAAATAAGTCATAAAATAGGTATACCTTGTGCTCAGGTGTGAGGAAAGCTTTCGCATGCTCAGAATAATTTGTTCTAAAACCTCGCAGCCAAGTGCCATTCTCTAGACACGTGCGTGTAGCATAACCTGTTTCGATAAATGAAACATAGTTTAATGGAACTTTAAAACGTAAAGACATTAATCATCAATCACTGAATTACCTTTAAATGTTGAGCTAGTAGTGGACTGGCATTGTGAAGCACTTCAGAGCAAAGTCTCCTTGTCGTAGTTCCTGCTAATGTTGGCGGCCAACAATACAAATTATCCCATGCGGTACTGCAGTAAAGTTTTAAAAACAAAGGACAAAACAGTGTCAAT
This sequence comes from Willowsia buskii, assembly GCA_034700685.1. Taxonomy (NCBI): domain Eukaryota; kingdom Metazoa; phylum Arthropoda; class Collembola; order Entomobryomorpha; family Entomobryidae; genus Willowsia; species Willowsia buskii. Next base: position 9,689 of record JAQIXW010002717.1, on the reverse strand, counting down.
CAATTTTCTTAAACAAGCCTTAAAATTCTTTTAAAGCTCTTTTAATTTTTGAAAACCATTTTCAGTGAAACTGCCATCCAAACTAAACCACATTTTTAATAGGCATAGTACTCCAGAGTCCGACTCAGTAATAGCCAGTCGAGAAACTTGCCAGTCTGTCAGCAGTTGAGTCATATTTTCTACGTTGCTGTTGGACTCCTCATTCAAAAGGTATTTCACTCTTAATAATGTAGAATCGTAGAGCTCAAGGGGAAAACTGTTTATTGAAGAATTCTCACTTTTATTCATGTTTATTTATATATCGCTAACATTGGCTTCAAATCTGCTTAATACCAAACACTTAATTTACATTGATGCTTTCCTGTTGATTTTTTCAAAACAGTAAGGCTTCAGAAATGTGCATTTTCTCAATTATCTCAACTTTGAAAGAGTGAAAGTTACACTTTTGCTTTTACCTGGTTAGTAAGCACTCAACACTATCAGATTTATGTTTTAAAAGAGCGAATAGTTTTGGGTGTGCATAAGTCGACGGAAGAAAGTGGTCTAGCGAGAAATCAGTTTACTTCTTGCTGCCTATACACACTGGTGAAAGCAGCTTACAATTTTACATTATTTGGTTTCATCCTTGAAGCTTGTTCCATTACTTTATAATATATTTTGTCTTTTCTTATAACGTGGCACACAAGCAGCTTTTTGTTTTGTTTCTCTGAAGTACATAATTCATCAAGTGAAAGCTTTTGATGCTGACTCTAGCAAACGAAATGCGAATTGAATGCTTCGTGGAAGTTATTGCTTAACAAGGCGGTTATATCATGTAGTCATGTTAAAACATTCTTAAATCCCACAGAAATGTATTACAACTAATGTTTCTTACTTGGAAAAACGGCACAAGAAGTCGAAAACAAATAAATAAAATATTAAAACGATATGTTTGTCTGTACTTTCTACTGTTCAAAGTCAGAAATGTACTTTTAACGTGACATTTTTATCGCTGTTATTTTCAAGATTGGATTATTTGAAAAGCATCATTCAATATCCATAAGATCCTAAATGCCATGTCTACTTTTCTCTGTCTAGAAAACACTGTTTTATTTTATTCCAGTCAAATAACTAAATGGGCTTATACGGTAAGTATTTGTTTTTCATGAATGTTGAAAGCCGTGGGAGAAAGTAAACTATTACTTCTTATTTCACTTAAACTTCACCTAAATGGGTACAAACACATTTTACGTAAGCTGTATTGGTTTTTCTCATTTCAACACACATGAAGCATTTAGTTTGCAAGCTCTTTCAACATTTTCCACGGATGACTTAAGTCCACGCCAAAATAGGGTAATCAACATCATCATCATTCAAGTATTTTAGTAAGACACCTAGTATACCACATAATGAGTACAATCTTGACCGAATGCATCTAAAATTGCTGTTAGTCTTACTTAAAATCAGAGTAATTTCGATAGACTACATTTTTTCGCAACAAAAGTTCTTAAGGATTTGTTCAGAAATGTTCGCTAGTAATTTGTTTTTCGCCTTTGTTACATAGGATTTCATTTGGTCAAAAATAAATTGAATTAATTAAGAAAATTAGTGAGAGGTAGCAACGTATGCGGCAGTTCTAAACCAACCGTCAGTCAACATTTTCTCGTGGAAAATTTTGGGATGTTGGTACTAATTATAGTATCAATAATATGCAGTATGTAACCTCCTCTTAAATCTGATAGCGATTCTCGAGAAAATTACAACGGTACGAGTGTATACATATATATTGCACTAATTCCAACGAGCAATTTACTTCTCTGGCTACTTCAAACTGTACAACAAAGAGCCACATTTGAAAAGGATTTTATTTCCCTTGCCCCATTTATTCTAAAGAATAGGTTCAATTTCAGTTTTCGTGTTTAACACAAGAAACACTGTTCGCTGTACAATAAATCTAAGAAAAGCAAGAAATCTCTGTCTGTCCATTTTATGAAATTCCCCAACATTTAAGGTAATGAGCAACTGTAAGCATTGGTGGATCACTAAAAATTTGAATTTCGAAAATTCTGATGATATGCATATATTCTGGTAGCACACCCTCTGAGAAATCATTACTACCAGTATGGCTCGCCCACGATGTCACTGGTACTCGTGGTGGGCATATATTTCTGTCATTGTTTTGGGAAATTTTTTGGTTTTTTGCATAATTTTATTCGTTAACCTTAGTCAAATGAATGGAAAGCTTTTGAACCATGGAGTATTTCGTTTTCTCTTATTAATGCACTATTGATTATTGCAAACAAGAATTACTGCTGCATACTGCGCCGACTGGAATAAGGATTTTTTGTAAAGTTTGAGTTTTACTGAAATTAATTCCTTATTGCTCAGCTAGGTAGTCGCGTATAAATCCAATCAATACACCAATTAAAAGCCCGTCGCTTTTAGTACAGGACACCTGAGTTTCAAACAGTTTCAAAACGACTAGAAGAAATGGCAAAGACTCAAACACAGATTTTGCAATTTGTCAAAATTTTTCAAAAAATGCCATTATTGCAATAAAAATCGCCACAGAGCAAAATTTGCAAAAATGAAAAAACACATTGTTAAACAATGTCTTAGCTTTCCATTGATACCAAAATCATTTCATTTGGTTGAAGCTGGCCGAAGCTATGGCAAAGGACACGAAGACGTAGCACTTACCAGTTTTTGTGCATTTCATCCATATCAAACTGACATTTTTGGCCTCGGTTTACTCTTCGTGTTCTGTTTCATAGCTTCCGCTAACTGGATATATGTATATAGTATATCATCAAAACTTGTTTCAGCATAGTCATATAAAATCTTTTGAAACATTTGTCGAAAATTGGTGTAAATAACTATACTTTAACTCTTTGTGATTTCTACGTACTCAATTTCTTGAATTTGGAAGTTTCATCTTTCAAAACTGAGTTCATCTTCTGTTATTGAGGAACAACGTTTTAACTCATGGTTTATTGATTATATGTTCGTGGTTTCATAAATAAGATCCATATAATTGCATTTAAGTTCTTTAAGCTTTCTAATTTCTTGCCTTTAATTATAGGTATCGGTTATTTATGTACCGCATATAAGAAGAGTCCCGAAAAGTTAGACATAGAGTTTTAAATGTTACCATATAAGAGAGTGAGAGATAATGAGCCATATATGAATTACAAAGGTTGCCTTACAAGTTTTTTACAAAGGTCTTGTAAGGCCTTATACCATTGTCCGTAATACTTAAACTATTCCCTCTTAAGTCTTAACAGATATGTTGACTGACTGTCCAATGAAAACTGTTTTTTTTTTACAAATTGGCCTGTTGGCTCTTTAATGATTTTGTATAACCTATTATCTGATTCGCGTGTGCTACGATTACTGCCAAAATAAGATATTAATTAACACCACTTCCGTTTTCCACTTTCTAGATAAACCTCTTATGGTTTAGGCAAATATTCATGTGTATTTAGGAACATTTTAACGCCAAAACTTGACAGCTGATAACAAATTTTAGAAGAAAATATACAGTCCAATACAACCCACTTCTCTAGAGTAAAGAAGTACTCTTTATTTCAATATACTGCATAAAATGCTTTAGGTTTTTCGCAACTCTTGTGATTTCACAAAATTTTTAGATGATGACAATCTGGTTACATTTTCTTTGAACATAAAATATATTTTACTAGACTTATATTTACAAAACCTACAACCATTTGTGCGATCGAAAATCAGAACACCATGGCGCCGTATCTTACCATATTTGCCAGTGCTTTTGTTGCTTTAGTTAGCTGCTCTATTCCTACCAGTTTTCTCACTTGCTCACAATATGAATCAAAACATTTCATTAAGAATCGTGACATTGAGTCAGCGCCCACCAATTTACACAACCGTCTGTCCCTCTTCTCTCACTGTTTAGTCCACATAATCAATTACGATAATAATAATAATAATAATAAGTTAGATTTATTGTCTATAGTTTCCTCGAGAGGCAAGTTACACTATTTAGACATACAGATTTAAATAATTTACTCAACATTATTCCACCGCCATCAAACTATCAAAATTTGATCCCATTAGTTCTGAGGAAACTTGTTGCGGTAAACATATTGTATCCAGATGGTTCCGAAAACCATATTCTTGTACACTTTGGCAATAATTTTCTTTAAAAATGTCAAAAAGTCAAGAAACATTTCACTGATAAGGAATGGATAGCTGCTGAATGCAAATTGGAGAATAACGCAATGAAAGTAAAACCATGGCATTGTGAAATTCATTTGCATCTAAGACTTCGAAAACATCTCTTCTATGTAATAAAAGGCAAAAGATATTTACGTCCTGCATTGGCTTCTTTACTCTTCTGGAAAAAAGCGCACAAACCGTTAAAAGTATACCAAGAAGAATCAATGATTACACAAGTCGAAACTCGATGGCGCTTCGAAATTCTTATTGCTGATGAAAACAGCGGTAATTTTGTATCCTGCGTATTCGGACTTTTGAAATATAGAAAGCACCATGATTTTCATGTCACTAGCACATGGGAACTTTTGCTATGGTTTACGGTTAGAAATGAAATTAACGACGTATATTATCTTTGTAAGTATTGCTATCCATGTGTTCCGTATAAATCCGTGAAAGTTAGTACTGCTTACCAGAAAAATTTCCAAATATTTGAAAAATTTCTAACTGACATTACCTTAAATACTGATACCGTCATCTGGAAACTTAGAGGCATTAAGCAGCGCCATTTTACAGAAAGGTTTAAGCCCCAACGTGGAACCAAATTAGCGCTACATCCACTACAGGGAAACGAATCATTTCTTAACCTTTTTGTTGGCGACCACCCTGACCATATATTGCATCAACGACTTCTTTATTACATCGTTGGAAACGCCACATACCAACTAGGTAGCGAAGGCTCCCATTATACGTCTGAGTACTGTCACAAAAACAGGAACAATGGTTGTGGTTGCACTAAGGCGGTAACTGACTTGTTGATATATCCTGCAATCGCAATGTTAAGGTCACATTCCCCGTTTTTAGTGCACATGCCAATCCAACAAAGGAAAATATTGTTTGCAGCATGCGGCCATTCAACAGGAAATACACCATTTCGTGAACTCTTCAGTTCATACGACAGTGCGTCCTGGTGTACCATATTTTGCTTTATGGTAGTTGGAATTCCTTTTGTGCTCATTTTGATGGACATTTGTTTCAACAAAATTTTGAACAGAGATAAGATATTTGGTTTTAAAATACTTTTTAGACAATATATCAATTTGATGGTAACATCATTCCAAAACCTGGTAGAGCAAGGTTTCATAGATACATCAGACGAGCGAAAATTTTATCACAGGCTATCAGCAACATTTGTCATTTTAATGACAGTTATTCTTAGCAATGCTTACAAAGGAGATAACTTTACAAAAATAATTAGTCCACTTCCACCAATTCCGCATTCCACATTTGATCAACTGGTGGAAAACCAATTTATAGTGTATTCATATCCAAAAAGAACGAAATTCCTTAACATTTCTTCAGATTTCATGTGGGAAAGTTACAGGTCATGTAAAAGCTGTTTTAAAAGTTCAGGTGTTCACTGCTTTCTAAAGAGTAGAAATAAATCTATTAATGGCGTCTATTATTACTGGTTTGTGTCAGGTTTGCTGGAAATGCTGATGGGATCAAATGGAAAATGGGAAATCGCGAACGATCAAATATACGATAACGCGTGTGATCCTAGTAAAAGATTTTTATTTAGTGAGAGGGAAAATTACTTGCTAAATCACAGCAATCTGATGCCAGCCAGTGAGCTTGCTTCTAATCCTCTTGAGAAATGCGACACAGTTGGGAATGTAGCCATACTTAATAATGATAACGATTTAATTATTTATAAAAGTGAGTACAATTTGCATAGAGAAAAGCAATTTAAGGGGGCGGTATCATTTTCAGAAGAAGTGCTCGCAACCGATTTCTTAGGATTTCATTTCTATGGTGTCGTTCCAAAAAGTGTGATAGATAGGGCGAAAGCACTGGAAATATCGGGGTTGGTTCAGTGGCTCAATGAGTTTTTGAAGAAATATTTTAAAAGTAGAGGCATGCTCCAGGACTTTCCGGAAGTGAACGAATTCCGTCCATCTAATCTAAAAGGAAGTATTAAAGTTGTGTTTGTAGTTTTGCCAGTAGGTTTTTTTCCAAGTTTGATGTGCTTTAGTGTTGAGTCGAGAGAAAGTTGGATGGTTTTTATATTTGTATGGGCAAAGCAACTGTTTGGAATACTTACGCAGGGGGTTATCTACTATATAATTAAATTATTGCGGCCCATTTTTAAACTCTAATTTCATTAAGCCGTTATACATAATAGAGGGCAGAACAAAATTTACGCTGGAGTAATTGCATGATACTACGTCTGATAGTATTGAGAAGATCAATTTACGATCAAATCTCAAGTGGCTTTAACAAAATGGAAATGAATAAATTAGGAACGTAATGCTTTATGTTTGATAAATACATGTACGATTTTATATAAACAAACCGATATAATTTAGTTCATAACTTTATGTTGTTGTTATTTGTATTTTGCAACTTAATTCAATATTTTTAGTGACCAGCATTGCTTTTCCCATCTGCATAAATTATAATTATATGTGGAGATATTTTTTATCGTGCTCTATGATTCATTGTTTTATCCTTATTTTGCGTACTAATATCCCGAGAGCCAAAGAAGATTCATTGTTCAGCATATAATGAATTTTAGAAGATAAATCATGATTCCGTTTAAAAATTGAATTTTTAAAAGTCATTTACTTTCGACTTAAAAACCTGAACCGCATGCATTTGCCTGAGTTTCTACTGAGGTTTTCATTTTAAATGAACTTTAAACATTTTAGGTATGAAGATCAGAATCAGTTTTCCGCGAACAAAAGTATTGCTACATCTCTTATGACAATCCAGTCCTCCAGTCCTATTCTACCAATCTCATCCTATACCAAGTGCAATAGCAGCTGCTCCAGGCATTTCGAATTTAACGTTTCTTCTCGCTATTCCTATAATCTACTTGCATATGTAATTTCGCAATTCAAAAATTACAAGTATAACAGAAGGTTCCGAGTACAAAAAATGAGGCCTGTCTACTACACATTTTGAAAACCGTTACCTTTTTTTGTATGCAAACTACATTTATCTGTGTTTGAATAACATCTTATAACGTAAAGCTATCAATCGCATTGCGTAAGAATGAAAAATTTTGCAATGTTTTGTTGTTGAGTTCAAGTGTATTTACAGTGCATAACGCATTTTATACTCCCAAACAAACTAGTATTCAAAACTTGGGCTAATCTTAGCCCATAACCTACTGGATATTATCTCTTCATAAGAACTTACTACTCACTGTGCAGTGGCAGGGCTTGAGAGTTGCAACCAGTCGTTTAAAATTATGAATGGGAAGCATTGCCTCCAATTTTGTATGCTTGTCTAAAGAAGTAGTGTAGTGAGTGACATGCCAGTCACGACTCACGACATGTATTTCTGATCTAACAAGTCAACTTATACATACAGATCTCTTTATCACTGAAAAGAGAGCATTATCAATCAGACAAGGGAAACTCATTGCTTTGCAAATAAATAACTTTTAAAAATTCAAATTTCAGTTGGAATCATGGTTCATCCTCTAAAATTCATTATATGCTAAACAATGAATCTTTTTCGGCTCTCGGGATACCCGTACGCAAAATAAGAATAAAACAATGAGCCAGAGAAGCACAAAAATTACATCCCCTGTATGTATGTCTTCTTAAGAATTGGAAAGAATAGAATAAGTATATTATTATTATTTAACACTACATTTAAAGTCCTTTCAATTCCTAAAAAGCGATTTGATTAGAAGATTGTAAAGCTTTGGCAATCCAAATATTACACAGCTACAGAAAACCAATGACATTTGAAATATGTACACAATATAAAATCAGGTATTTATTACACACGTCGTGTGGGAGTATGTGCCTTCCGTTTTGCGTATTGGTTGCATGGTTCAAAACTGTTGGAGAAAGTTATGCGATTTTTGTTTACGATCTGAGAGAAGAACAAGCAACAGAAGGAGATTAATCAATGTTAAAAGCATTGCGCCAGGTATGGGAAGCTTTTTCATGCTTACAACATCCTATATGATGGACGACAAATAGCTTAACGTAAAATTTACGAAATACACAATTTTCGCAAAGCTTTTAAACCATAAGAGAAGCTATATTTGGGAAACTGAAAATATTTTGACGAAATCTAACGGTTGCAAAATTTAAATAGTTCAATGTATTTTTAATCTGGCTCTTACTTTAAATGAATGATTTTACGATGGCAGACATAATATAAAGTATTTATTTAGTCGTTCAAGCTAGTAACCTTTCTACAAGGCAATTACACTAACAGATTTGGGGGTGAACAATTTTTGTGTATAAATTATAAAGTAATTTGAGTTTGGTTTACAAGTATTTAATCATCAAGTTTCAATATCGTAATTTTTACTCCTGGAGGTTTTAACAAGTCCATCTTCTAGGTTTGCTGGAAAATATTTGCGGAAACGTGCTAAACAACTAGAGAATAACGACAGCTTTAGCTGAACAGTAAGAAAGGAGAATGTACTGTAGCAGAAGCTTCCTTTGCATGGTCACCGATAGACGTGCGCTTCACAATGCCCCTTTCCTCTCTTTCTCTTCTGTAAATCTCTTCCAGCAGACTTTCACCGACCGACTGGTAGAGCAAAGATGCAAAATAAAAATTCAAATACTTTATTTAATTATTTCTCATATCGCTTTTCACACTTCGCCACAAGAATGTTTCATTTATACAAGAGTATGAATCTAAAAAACGTGCTTACGTATATTCGAATTTAAGAAGCATATTGTATAGTATATTAACCTAAAGGCATATTCTCACAGACAAACTTACTTTCTTTCTTCTTACAAACTCAGTGGACTTTTGAATCATATGCATACAATTTGCATAGTCTGTCATCTATCTCACTTAAAAACCTATTTACAATACATTTGGCTACACTTTTATTAGTAGCAATGCTGTAGTGAAATTATATCCAAATGTCCAATCCAATTATAGTATGTCCAACTAGATCATGATTAATTCCATGCTTATCACAAAACGATCTCCAACTTTAATTGCAAGGGGAACTTGAGCTAGCCACCTTCGTTTAGAGTAATCTCTTTTTAAATAAATTGTATTTTCCCGGATTATGTTTCAACTAAGATATCTAGTTACTGGCAATACATGCAAATAGAGAAGGGTTAGAGTTAGCCCAGTTATAAATCCAGCTAAAGATGCCACTACTAAAAACTAAGGAAGCAATTCGAAACCATTTACTGCTAACCATATCAAAATTGTAAGCATCACCGCACTTAATGAATCCTGTTGGAAAACAGCACTATTCATTACACCTGAAACTCGATTATACCACAACTGTATTTTCACATATTCCCTCCAAATGCTAATTGTATGAACTGTGCCTCTTTTTTCGTCTCTTAGCGCACTTAAATGACCTTTAAAAGCTAAAAACAATGCAAATCCGGACAACACTTGCTCTATCAAATCTCGAATTCCAATAACAAACTGAATATAAAATAGCGAAAGAGAAAGTAGCCACAATACACAATTGTTTTCAACATCGAATCCGAATTCCATTAGAGCCCAAAACC
>JAQIXW010002716.1:0-14735 GCA_034700685.1 Willowsia buskii | reverse complement strand
CGTGTTTTTTTTATCTTATGTACATATTTCCACATAATATGGAGCATGTACATTCGTTACAAAGAAAAGCTCGTTATTATTTTGTAGCAGACAGTCAATATAGAAGATCATATACACATTCAAAATTACACTTCTTTCAAAGCAAATTCTTGTTAAACAATAAGACGATGTAATGTCAATCCCTTGTTAATCTTCCCACTTTGTAAATATGAAACAAGTGATGAAAGGAAAAGGAAGTTAAAAATGGAAAAGCGTGCAAACTGCAATGACGGTGATGGCAGATATACGTTTTTTTCTGTATAAGAAAACATATATGAATGATGATCACATTAATAAAGCTCTGACTGTTAATGCCTGCATTAAAATATTTATTGTCACTCGTCATCATGAGACGAATTGTTTGGAATTATGAGTGTCTATTGTCGGGTGCTAATGTCATCATTCACAATGTTTGCATAATGTATAGGCAGGATTATTTATCCATGATGTGAAAAATATAAATCTCACATAATATATCGATTAATTTGGATGAAGCTGCAATTTTTGTAATTCACATCTCCATTTTGGTTAATACTAAAATCAGTACAAGTAAATACATAACTCTATTTTGTAAGTGGTAAAAGCAAATTGGAGTTGGAAATCCGTCTTATATTTTGCTGTTTTTATTCCCGCTTCAGCTAATATATATGGACCTGACAAATTTTTTGTTAGTTTGTAATTATTTATTTGTATCTTGAAGGATTGATATTGCAGTTGCAATATCCACCTTTCATACACATAAATAAACACAATGAATGAATTTGTATTCATAAAATATAGGTAGGTGAATACTATTTTCAGATATTTAAATACATTATCATAAGCTCAATGTTGCATTACGTTCAAAAGTACAAATACCAATATTATAATTAACCGTTAGCAAAATGTTTGCACCATATCTTCAATTAACGATGTACGAATTTTACGTAATAAATACCGCTTTTGAAAATCATATTTTCCTGTTTTATTATTATGTACATACAAAGAACAGGATGTAATTCTCGTTTAAACCTTTTATTGCTCTCTGTGGGCTTTCCTCAAAGTTTTAACTCCTCTGGGGAACAACAGATCTGTAAATTAAATGGTTTTGTAATGGGTTGCATTGAAGTTGCATTATTCTCATAGGACAAAGTAGGAAGAAACGTAAATCAAATGAAGACCACCTTCTGCTTTGATTTCGTTGTTTTGATTCCTTCACCGTGAAAAACTCACAGAACACTTAACATTTCGCTTTTTCAGCTCTGGAAAGGCAAGGTCTATGCATCATACTAATTGTAAGACGCCTATTAGCTTTTGAAACTTTTCTTATGCCGGCTAACAAAATACCTTCCTATTCAATTTTATAAGTACTTTACAAGGCAGCATTAAAATTAAAAATATCATTTTAGACTGAGCATTATTATTATCTTTGTTGTGTTTGCCTTGCCTTGGTCTAGTAAATATTTGTGTGTGAATTGTAAAGTAAATAGTGATATAAAATATATGGCACCCAGCAATAATATTAACTAAAGTGCTTTTACGTTTACATATTTATATATATCTTGTTATGATACAGAATGATACTACTCGACTGATTACGGTTAGTAGTAGCAACATGGTCCCCTGCGTCAAGAGACCGCTCATATAATAATATGTAATAAATATGTGCTCATATATCCAACAAAATATCATCTAAACAGAAAAGATTCAAAAACATTCACACATGTCATTATCAGGCATACAGTATATAGTCATGTTATTGTCGTCTTTTTATGATACAAATGAAACTGAACTTAAAGGTAAAAGGGTTAAAGCCAAGTCTCCATCATTATAATTATCTTCAAAAAGCAAGGCGCAGGGATGAAGGAGGCAGTAATAATAGCGTTCCCATTGCATTGTTGTTGTGTCCCTTATGCTTCTATTATATCTGTTATAGATAACTATAATTCAAGTACATAATGATACACCATTTTATTTTCTTCACACTTTGTCATTTATAATAAAAGTATTTTTTTCTCTTGCTTAAGTCACTGCAGTGCAGTCTCAAGCTTGAATGATTTTTGTTTATATTATTGTTTTTTTATTAATATCATTGCCACACGAATCAACTTATCTTTATGGGAAGAATCTTTTCACATATCAAGTTCATTTATGTTAGTATAGCATCGAGTCAACGAGTATGGGACATGGGAGCACTTTAACGATTCATGGGATAAAACATCTTTGTGCACTCATCGTCTACCCTGTTTATCTTCTCGTAACAATTATATTTCTAGGTATGATTTTCATATATTATATATGATTCTCTTAAAGAATGAACGAGCGATTATGATTTTATATTTTGGGATTTTTACTTAAAAAATTACCTTAACTGGGATGGGTCGGTTGATGAACCAACTAATGTGAAAAACTCTGTAAGAGAATACTACTCTGCAGGAATGTTACTCTTTTACTATTTACTACAACTCCTACTACACGCACTCTGCAATTTTTCAAAAAAAAATCCTGGTATTATACTCGGCATGTCGGCATAAGCATGATGCCAACATGATGATGATAATGTTGCCTGTCAAGTCAGTGCGAGTCAGTCAGTCAGTATAACAACAGTGTTCAAAAATATCAGCATTTACCGTATTTTCCAAGCCCAAAAAAATCTCATGCTGAGCACTAGCATACATGTGCAAATGTGCGTTGCGTGAATGCTCTCTAAAAATTGTTTACCTAACTATATGTTCATAACATAGGGATGTAAAGATCGTAAATGTAATAGTAATGTAGGCATCTTATAGTAAAAATTGACGGTGAGTTTACAAAAAAAGCTACGAGGCTACCGCTCTGATGATAATGACTTCTTGCTTGCCACGTCAAGCCATTTATTCTCATTCCCGACCCTTCTTTCGAGCTTTTTGATAGTAGCGTTGACTTTGGAGTGCGTGTTACTGTCGATGTTTATATTTTTTAAAGGTTCACACAGGGGTAATGTGGTAACAAAAGTGATGCCTTACATGTGTTCTACTCCCCTGGTAATAATGTAGTACTCAAGATTACGCATTCGTTCTGAGGAAAAGAGTATTAGAGACATGTTGGCAAGCATATGTGCGTTGTTGTTATTTATCGCTAAATGCAACGAGGTAAAAAGGTAAAAATATATAATGTTATTAAAGGTGAGTCGAGCTGATCCCAGAGAGGCTTTTTATGTTTGTGTGTGTGTAAGAGACTCTGAGACTGATACACATTATTTACTTCACCATGAATATCTCTGAAGCTTACATAGAGGTAAATATGCTGATACAATGAGGGATAAGATGAAAATGAGTAGTGAAGTCTGCTAAAGTAGGACAAACTCGGTGAAGCACTCACAAAACACAAAAGCATGCTATTCATCATGTCGTGGTAATTGTAGAAATGATTATACCAGTCTGTAATACGCTGCATTTGTGTGTACGATGCAAATGCAACGTTTATCATCATGAAAATTGTGAGTTGTACTGCTACATTTAGTTTGGTTGTAATTTTTACCTTTGCATATTTGCTTACACAAAGTTACCATACTTGTGATGTAGGAGGTTTTGAGGATGATATCTGAACATGATCCCACAGAATAAATGTATATGATGTTATTTAATCAGTGTTTTTGGGTAATTGGAAAACTCCCAAACAATTTTTTGTATGCGAATGTTATTTGTAGAGTGAAGTTAGCAGGTGAACAGTACCAAGAGCAAATCATGAATGAGCGAAACATTCAAGAGATCAAAATATTTCTCCCGGAATGTCTTTACTGTTTTCATTTTCATTGAACTGAGCTAGAACGAGTAAAATAAGCTTGCATGGAGGACGCGCATAGGATCTATTTGGCTAAACGTGCCAGCATAAAACTATTATTGGTTTTTGCTCCGTTTTTTGACCAAACATGTCACAAGGTTCAGGAATATTGTCGTATAATAACTAGGTAGGTATATTCCATAAAATGAAAGGCCTTATAGCTAATGATCAATTTTTGGATGACGGCAGTGTAATCGTATTTTGATGCCGTGTGTGCCTGACTACGACTACGTCGACCGACATTGTTGCGGTTCCTCAGTTGAGAATGTGCAACATATCACTTGAAATCTATTTTATAAAATCCACATTGAAGTTTACTACTTCAGACCAATTTCATCATTTACATTTTGTAAGCATTTTCATGAAATCATGCGTTTTACTCATTATTACAAACGTCAAATAGCATTTAAAGTTGCATGACCAAATCCGCTGTAATAACTAAGTTAACAAAAGTTTTAGCAACTCATTTACTTGGATAAACATCTTCATAAAAAATTTACATACTAAAGTTTAAAAAATTGTCCTCTGATTAGCTGAAGCAACTATATGATGAATTATGAAAATGTAAGAACAGAATTCATTTGTTTCCTGTAAAGTTCTACCTCTGATGCTAACCTTATTTCTTTCAACTGGGGCTGGAACTTATGAATTTCAAAAATTTTGTCTTGGCTCTGCAGATATTCTTGTTTTGAGTGGGTTTTCGACTAGTTAATAGACATTACCATTAGACTGTTGACGACGGTGATGCTGATGATAATAATGGTTGTATTGTTATGCTGTGATTGCATGCCTCTGGTATAATACAATATAATGGATTTATAACTGCAGCAGCGTCTCAACTGTCTGGTAAATACGTACCTATAATAAACTGCCTTGAATACTTTTTATGTCCATATATATGAACTAGTAGGTATGCAATCAAATTGAAAGGTTTGGACGGAACGAAGAAGAGAAAAAACCTTCACTTTATTGTATGCACACACACAGTGTGTGTATGTTTTGTTATTCTTGTGAGCTTGCCTTTCTTTTTACGCGATTATTACACAGGATCCAGAGAGAGAGCGAAAGATTTATCTTTGCATGTACACGTATCTTGGCTGAATTAATAATATCTTTACCATAAGTCTTCAATGTTGTTCGCGTATATGTACTTAAATCTAAAAACGAACGTGGTTTCGTTTCCCTGCTGTACCATTACTTATGGCAAGGTGCACAGCAAGAGGCTCAGACTTCAGACTAAAACCAAATAAGATTTTCAAGAAGACGATGGTGTGTATAGGTATGTTATTGCTCCTGCTGCTGGGTTAGTAAATGGTGTCGCTGTTGATGATGATGATCATGTAATGTAACCACATCAAGTAAAATAGTAAAAGAGCGAGCAGGCAAAGAGCAAAGCAAGAAAATAACATCAACATAAAGTCATATCATCAGGATTCCATCAGTCAGTCAAAGAAGCAGAGATAGAGAGAGAGACTCGCTCTATTCTCCAACAAACATTAAATATCAAACAGTGTGTGTTTGTGTGTATGTGTTGTGAGGCAGAGAGGAGATTGAAAGGATTGAATCGGATTATTTTTCATATATGCTGTTTAGTTTGCAATAATAAAAGTTGAAGAAGATACGTATTACGCACATACCTACATAAATGTACAGAGAGAGAGTCGAGACAACTAGAGAAGGATGCAAATGCAAACAACAAACGCAACTCTTATAGTAAGCAAAAACTACAACAATAAGTTTGAAAGAATAATAATAATAATATTATACTACTCAAACTCACCTGCACCCTCCTATTGTTAAACGTGTATGAGTAAAAAAATATGGATGCAATAATATGCAGTCGTGGCTGTATGCCTATATATGTATGAATGCATACATACAACTTCCACATTTTTATAAGCATAGTTATGCCATTTGATACGTAGCAAAAAAGTCATTATTTTTTCATACATTTTCAAACAATCACAATCAAAACAGCAGGTATACACGTACGTTGTGTACTGATTGCAGTTTAGTTTAGTAGTTTGTACGCTGGCTCTATGCGTAGTAAATTGTAGTAGTATTATTACTGCAGTAGTAGTTGTGTTCTAGGGATTATAGTTTAATGTAACTGACTTATTATTGGTCGTGTATATTTATGCTTCCAAAAGTTGCATACATCATTTTTCGCTAAAGTTATCTCTAACGACATATTATTCTCTCGACGTTATTGTATTTTTAGTGCTAGTGGATACTGTGCATGTGATGATGATTATTTATATGATTATTATAAAAGTTTTTTGCGTGGAAAGAGAGAGGAGTGTGCATGGAATGTGTGTTATGCACTGTTAACAGAAGAACAGTATGACTGCTCTTTCTTTTTCTCTTTTAAAGACAACACCAGAGAGTAGACAAAACACACAGACAAAAGGTGGAGTAAACTAAAGTTAATCATAATAACAATAGAAAAGTTAAAAATAAAAAAGAAAGATTGATGTTGTGAGAATGCAGCTAGAGAGTTTAGACAAGCAAATTTTATACAGACAGTCACCAAAAAATTTGTGGTTTTGTTTATTCCTTCCCCTTTGCAAGTTTGCAACCGCCTAAAATCGTTATCATCTTCTTCATTATTATACTTTTATAGCTTGTTACTTTGACAGGATAGTTTAAATAGAGATTTCTCACTTCTCATGAAGGTATGCTGTATATACTTTTATGCTATTATTAGCTTTCTTGATCACCATATCCATCAAATTAGCTTTAGCAGTATTGGTGAGATGACCAATTGCTGGTAAAAGAAAGTGATTAAAAGAGAGGAAGGAAATTGATAGGTATTTTTTACAACACGCAGAGTATGTACATGTGCCTCGCAAAAGCAATTACTGATAATTTGTGCATTCCTCACAGTTTTTAGTACTACAGTGCATAAGTTTGGTTTTGGTTCGAATATAAATTTTTTACTGTTTTATTTCAGATTCAGTTAATCTATTCCCGTCAATGACCAGCGGGCCAGCCCAAAAAAAATTTAAACGAGCAATAAGTGCAAAGATTTTAAATTGGGAGTAAAGTATAGTATATTTGAAGCCATTACACAATGAAGCAATAAAAACATCACTCATAAGAGAACAATGTGTTTGTAAAATTAATTCTTTTTTCCAACAACTCGTCGTCGCGAAGAATGTCAACAAACAAAAAAGTGATACTGATACTAGTGAAGTGATACTGGGAAGATGTTTTTCCAAAAAAGGAAATCAACAGGAAAAACCTGGTCGAGATAAGATTCGAGAAAAAAAAATCTGAGGAAACAAAAAAAAATGTAAAGTTGGAACTTGTGTGTGTGTTTGTGTGGAGAATTTTTAACGGTTGACTCTTCTCACTTTGGAATTCTGACATTTATGTACTTCCGAACATTAAAACACTTCTGCTTTGTGTGTATTTCGGCACGTTAAGACATCAGTTCTTCTGAGGTTTACGTTATACAATAAAGTAGCTACAGGACTTTTTTGTTGTTGTCATTTTTTGGAAGAACCTGTTGATGTAAATACGACGACAACTGTGTATCCACCGTTGCAGACTCTTCTCTTAGGGAGTGATCTGGCAATCATTAAATTTTTGACTTCTTGAGACGCTGCCAAAACGGAAGGAGGTAGGCTCTTAAACATTTAAAAAGCGTAAAAATTTTTGGGACGCACTTTCATTTCATACTCATCGTGTTGACGTAGTTATATTATGCTAGCATTGCATTGGTTTCATATATTGTATCAGTTTCAAAGCAAAGAGCTGGATATAATGTTTCATCGATATAGTTGTGAGCATTTGTGTCAAGTGTGCGGATGCAGAATTGTCTTGTTATGTCAAGCCAAAGAAAAACTGCAATTACTGTGCACGTGCTTCAAATGCACATTTCTCCTTGAAATTCATCTACAATAGTAAATAATTAATGCATCAACTGCTGAGGTTCACCTTTGCTAAACTAAGAAGAAAAGAGAGATGAGATCATCGTAAGATCCAAAAGTGCACCATAGCCGGTGACATCAAGAACGCTAGAAACAAAAGTGCAGTAAAACAAGAAGGAGCGAGAAGAACACAAGAGGTGTCAAAAAAGGAAGATAAAAGACGAAGGCGACAACCTTTTCATCCTTAAATAGCAGTATGTAAAAATGTAATGCGTTTGTAATGACGGTGATCGTATCATGCAGTTTAGAGGAGTAGTAAAAGGGATAAGTAGTAAATCGTAATTATTATTATCATCAACGAGTATACAAGGCAATGAAAATGATATGATTATTTGCTATCATATTACCAGAGCTTGATTTGATGTTGATCATCATCACTTTTGCAAAAAAGGAGAACATCGACATATTCGACAATATAAATATAATCATTATCATCAGTCCACCTCCAACAAACACCAACGGAGAAACATTGACCATGATCATAATATGCATTATTTATCAGGATCAGTTTTTACTGGTCTTATACAGATAAAGTACGTGATAGAGTACTAAGGTTATTCAAATGTAAGTTTTTGACAGGCGTATATAGTATATAGACCCTGTCGTTTCCATTCAAGAAAATAATTTTATTTATTCTTTATAAAAATATATACATCTCGCATCTCGCTCCTTCTCTTTCTTTAAACACATTCAATGGAGAGTCGAGCAGAAAAGACAAATTCTCTTTGACTTCAGGTGCATATGCGTCCTCCTGTCCACCTACATGTGTTTTTCTCCCTTTTTTGCAGTGTGATTTACCTAAAATAGTGTTTTCCTTGGAAGTTGTTACTGTTGTGTTAAAGGAGTGTATAGTTGAAGAATTTGTATTATTGGTATTATGTAGGAACATGATAAACTTTTTAGCCAATCTGTCTGGGCAAGTCGTTCGTTCTCTACAGAATTTGTGCAAAACTCATGTCACCCTCGTAAAGTGTCAGTCAGTAGGAGAGACTGAGTGAGATGGAGGGATGATGAGGTGCATCGGCTTTTTTATTGGATTCTTTTTTGTATCTTTTGGTACAACACAACTTGGTTAGCCACGAATGCACATCATTACCTACGTATGGCATAATAATCAAATCATGTAGGATTTTACTGTGATTATCAAGCTCCACCAAAAATGGGAATATTCTCCCAAAATTGGGTTCATTTATTTGTTTATCCCTTATTTAGCTAATTAGCTTGTCTACTCCTTTCTTTTTCGAACTGAATTTGTCTAGCAGCAGCCAGCTTTAGGCAGAATATTTCCTTTTCTTTGTGTGACAGATTGTTTTTGACGTGACTTGGCCACACGGTAGAAAAGTTCTTTTTTGATGTTCTTGATAAAAAACGGCAAAGGTCGGACCAGGTGAAAAACATGTGAATGGAATTAGTGTATATGAAGAGGTTGGAAAAAAGACACCCAGCCCAAATCATGTTTAATATTTTGTGTACCATATCACAAATATATTATATGGAGTTGTTTGAGTGTGTGTGTGTGTGTGTGTGTGATGCAAAGCCCACCATTTTCCCTTCATCATAATTAATTAAAAAGTTTGAACTTGATGGAGGAAGTTGCATATGGTAATTTGCAATTAAATACTTTGTTGTCTATTTTCACCCATAAATTTTCGACAAATAACTGATGTCTCTTGTCTATGTAGTAGGGCATAGTCATAGCCATAGCATAGGGCATATAGCCATAGTGCGCTACTCGACGGTCACTCTCCATCATGGCAGGTTGATAGGTGGCTATATTTTGCATCTCTATCGACAATACATCTCAGCTTTCGTTTTGCTTTTCTAGTTTTATTTTTGCAATAAATAGTTAGCTAGTCAGGTTTTTCTACGTGTTTTTTCTCTTAATGTTGACAATTTGACAAGTGACATGTGACATTTAGTGGAGCACATTTTTCTTATGAGAATAGAACCAGTAGTGTGTCGACGGAAGATGACGATGATTCTCTAGAATAAACTTCTATTCCATTTGCATTTAATTTTATAGACTGCTATCAACTTTCTGAGGTAATATATGACCAGTAGTAGTGCACCTCAATTGCCTTTATGCTTACAACTATTAAAAAATAAAGGAGAAAAGTAGGCGTAATAATCATTATGGTCATTCAATTATATACTTCTGGTGCCAGATACACTGATGACTCGGTCATTACTGTCGATATACATCTTTTAAAACATAACTTTTAAAATGGCCCTTTAAATTGATCTACTGCGGATGTAATAATAGTATATGTAAACATATAAAGTATTAAAAAAATTAGAAAATGACATTCGTCATCATCACATTATTTTTTCTTCGCTACTAGAACTGTCGGGTGCAAACAGGGACAAGAGTTGTGCTCTTTATCTTCTCTCTCTAGTCGTATATATCGTGTCTTTCATATTAGGTACTATTAATTTTCGTCGATGAATATTATTTACCGTGACTAGCTGCATGTTGAGAGATTTGCAATTTTTATTTGATTGTGATCGTCAACCTAAACGTAATAATAATTTAGATTCACATTCTCTCTCTTTCCGAGCAGACGGACAGCCTTAATAAGAAGAAGTCAGGCAAGCAAGTAAAAAGGAAGATGCAGTTGGCTCTTTTTTATATATTCTGTACTACTAACTGAATTTGTTGTGATGATGATGAAATGATGATAATTGAAAAGAAGTCCTCATCATCATCCATTTACATTACACCACGTTCTGCTTCTCCTCTTTTCCTTCTACTTTTTGAACTAAAGTGATTTTGATTTGAACTACAAAAAAGAGGAACCAAAAATCAAGCAGAGTTGTTTTGTAAGTTTTAAGTTAACTACTTCTAGAAAAGTTAAACAAACTTTTATTCAGTGGCAAGCAGTAAGTAGTATACAGTGGCTGGCTGCACAGAGAAGTAACGTAATTATAGTAAAATAGTAAACTGGCAACCTGTTTCCTTTTTAAATGCATAATATATTTCGTCGGTCAATATAAAATTTTTGTAGCATATCTGTTCATCTTCAACTGAATCTTATAAGATAACTTTTGAGAACTCATAATCAAAAAGAGCCACTATCTACACCGTGTGCTTACCAAGTGTGCAAACTGCAAATGCGTATTCTTATCAATAATCGTATGTATGATGTGCTGATTATGAGAATTGTGGATGAAAGATGTATTAATGATGATTACCCCTTAATGCGGAGCAAAGAAATCATACATGCTGCAGAATTTCAAACGGCAACGCATCACCAAATTGTATGGTAGAATAGCAACAAATTCTGATCGTATATGCAACCTGGCGCTCATAATTTTTCTTAGGGAAAATCCTGGTAAAATAAAATTTAACGAGGACAGAAATTGGACACGTTGATTTCATATGAATGCAATGATATAATGAAATGGATGCAAAAGTTTGAATGTTTCTGAAAATATGTAATGAGAAATTACAATGCGGAAAACGAAAGACAGTATAATGGCATGTTCAGTGTGCTTCCCTCGTTTCTCGCATCATGATTAACATCTTTAATCTTCTTACCTGTACAAACCGTATATAACTTTATATATATGCATCTATAACACAGGTGCTTTAATACGGTTTATAGCTTAAGAAGTGTTTTAGTAACAACAATCACAAAATTCACAAAGCAAAACCCGTAATAATAATAATTACAAGTATACGCATGAGATCTTAAAGAGGGCTAAGTGGCAAAGAAGCGAATTCTTGTATCAATTGACAATCATTCCCATCACATCTCACACACGATTATTATGGTGTATGATTTGTGATTGATGCTGATCAAACATATACATGTAGTAACAATCAATGCAAGCAACCTCGTGAACAACAATGAAAAACTGCTTTAAATGCGTAATATGCCCATTACTGATAATTCAAGAGAAAAATAACAAGACGCTTCACCCACCTTACCATCAACTCCATCAACTTTAGCATCAACAAACAACAACAGTCAAACCAAACACGATCAACGACTAAAAAATCTTTTGCTGAATGTAACGACGTCCGTCGTCCTCTCATTTTCTTCTCCATCCATCTCTCTCTCCTTTCGTCGTCTTTGTGGTTTAGTGACCCTTATTAATATGCATAATATTTTGTGATTGATTATTGTCGCATGTTGCACTATCATCGTCGTCATCGTCAACTCTTCTGCTGAAAAATAGTATACAGAAAATACAACCTACAGCTTTCGAAAACATAATATAACCGTTACTGTAGTCGCATACCTTGTGAAGGGGTGATGCGTCTCCCTACAAAATGGAATGACCATGCATGCTAAATAAATGCAAATGGTTCATTAAAAAAGAAGGACCACTGCTGTTTCCTCTTAGTGAGTGCTACGGTTGACGATGACGGTTATTGGTAAACCTGTAGAGATTAGAGATGCCATTGTAGATTTTATGAGTATCCAATTTTGTGCATGGATACATGTATTGGTAAATTGTACAAACAAGCTCATTGATTCGCTCCCGATAAGGATCAGTAATAAACCCACTATAACAAAGTTTGTTAATGCGTTGCTGATAATAATGTCACGGGTTTTTATTTCATGGTTCCTATTGCAGAATTTTTAGCAAGCATCAATTCTTCTGATGCCTATTTTTAATGAAAAAATACCAAACCAAATGCAAATGCAACACGAGTGAAAAGTACTTTTTTAAGATTCTTTGTAATAATAATTACAAATATTAGACACGTTCATTTTGGTCATATTATGGCAGTAACGGACGGACGGTAAAACTTGCTAAAAGGTAAATTCTTGACATAAGAGATATAGTATCGGTGACGTGACGCAATAATAATAATATTGTTTTATACCTAGTTGCCTGCGAGGTAAAATAATAATAATAGAACTTACATATAGCTATATAGGTAGCATTTTAATATTGGACGACAGTGACGATGAGAAAAGATGTGAAGAAGTTGCCGTTGTCTTGTTTTATTCTACTCAGCCATAGAGTCGTTGCCGACGGTGTCGATTGGTCGAATTGACTAGCGATAGTTTATACAGGAACATTCTCTAATGTGAGTGGCATAATGGCAACAAACTGCGATATTGTTAGTTGGGGGTTGGGTTCATCGATATTGTAGATTTTGTCTCTGTGTCTCTGACTGAAAGGTGAGCCAAGTGCAAAATATCAAATGCATCATGTATTGATATGTGATTATGAATAGATGAGAAGAAGGATCATAAAAAATATGTTTTCAAAATGAGAATTATTATATGCATGCCATAGTTTATCATACCATGCTGGTATCCCTCGTGAGCGTGCGTACACTGTACAGTAACACCATTATGTTCTTCGTTGGGTGCATGTGGCAATCTCTTATAGACATCCATTGTTTATAACGCATATTATTTCTAACAATATTAATAAGAAGACAAAAAGAAAAAATAGAGATAATAGTTATGGTGCATTGAGAATGTATTGATGTATATTTTTAAAAGCATGTGAAGCTAAATGCATCTTTATTTTTTATATCACTTTATCTGGCATGGCATATCATTGAGGTGGATTGAATCTTTTTCATGTATCTGTAATAATACTAATACAATGTGTATTACAAAATAAGTTACGTGTACATGCATTAATTTTTTATTTTAGGAAGAAGAATTGGAAAGGAGAACCTTGGCACGACTAACGAACGGCGACGCGACAGGACATCATAGTCAAACAATCGGCCGCAACGACACCTCTTTATTTCGATTATCATTGATATACCAAACCAAATCCAAAAAGATTGCATGCATAATCTCAATTTTAATATTTTGTGCATGTGGTGACGGTGATGTAGTTGTGGAATACGTTTACTGATTTTAAAGAAAGATTTTCATCAGAATTTAAGCAGCTACTTTTTCTTGTGTCGACCACGATTTGAGTATGGACTTGTCATTAAAATGTGGTCAAAATTATCATTCAAGGAAGAGATCCATGAAATACCAAGAAGTGATGCAGAGCCTGGATTCGGTGGAGACGGAAATGAGTAAACCGAGGCAAAGCAGTTTTGTGTAAAGTGTGAGGATGAGCAATGAAGTGAAAAGAAGAATCACATAATGCCCTATTATAGTCAATCAACAAATCAATCAGTCGTTGTGTTTTATTTTTGTTTTTATTACACCATCACAATCTAATCTTATCTTTGCTCGGATGATGGAATCGCTTGTTTGACATCGATACAAAAAAAGTGTCTTTTTTATTACTTATGTTCACGTGTGTCGCTGAAAATAAAGAGCTACTACTGCTCCCACACTGCTATACTCGTTTTTATTGTGATAGTATCATCGCCAAGTGCATGTGCAACATTTAATATGGTTACAGACTGCCCTAAGTTTATCCCGAACATTTTTAACAATTCGAAATGTTCGACATGTTTTAAAACAAGAGAAGAACATGGAGATGTGTCGTTGGATTCAAAGGTAAGAGGCTTACAAAAATAAATATTTTGTTGTAGTATTTTGAATAATGCGATATTAAGATAATATTATGTGTGTGGAAAAAAATGTCTCTTACTCATTGCAATGTCAATATAGGATGGGATTGCGCATGACATGGCATGCATCATTTTTTTCTCCAGTCATTCTCCCGTATTCGTTTATCACAGCGGAAAGTCATCGTTGTATGATCATGATGATCACTATCTTAGCAATGCGTCATGTTTCTTTCCCTATTATTAGAGCAGAAACTACAATTTTGTACTCAACAACTTACGAAACAATGAATATTCTAAGAAATGAGATTAAACTCTGCACCGTTAAGCAAATAGAAAAATTATACATTTGCAAGTTTTTATAATGAAAAATACTCGTGTCATCACATCATCAACTCATTTGTAGAGAGTTTGTTCCAAAACCATGCTTCTTGCTAATTTCATGTCCAATTCCAATGCAGAAACGTGACTGAGAATAAATTGATTGATGAATGAGCAAGTTTGTGTTCAGA
>JAQIXW010002715.1:0-14735 GCA_034700685.1 Willowsia buskii | reverse complement strand
GTTGACCGATCTTGACCAAACTTGGTACACTAGTAGGTTATGTCGCTAGGTGACCAAAATTTCGTCACTTGACCAAATTTCGTCACCTGACCTCTGTGTCCAAATGACTTCGTCATGAAACACAATGAAACTGTTCGTACTGTAAAACTGTAAAAATGGAGACTTTGGTAAAGTGTAAGAATGAACACGAACTTGAACAATTATTCGAGATATTTAGTAAACCATACAAAGAATATCAATCATGGTTGGATGTCGGATACAACCCGAGCGATTTTGATCGAAAAAATGTGAAGGCGGAACAAAAGATACGTGCAACGTTCATATATGAATTAATCACATTTAAGTCAACTGGATGTGTCATGATACACTTTTTGTTCAAAAACCTGAGCTGCAAAGCAAAACCTTCGAAAGTCGCATACAATATGAATTAGTTTGCAAGGATTAGCTATGACATCTAGCTATGAGTGGAATCTTTGGAAGATTTGATACAATTGCTTTAGGCTTCCCTACCTGTGCAGTGGCACAAGAGGGAAAACTGTTGCTTAAGGATTTTGTATCAGCATTTGATTTATTTTCGTGGATGTTTTTAGCAATAAGCTATTTAGTTACCATTCGACTAATGTCAGAATGCTTAGCAGTAATGCCAAATAGGCAGTTAAACCTGCTAATGTTTCCTTTTCGGGTTTTACTAGAGCAGTGCTGTGAAATACCTCGTGAAATGTCGAAAATGTGGAGGGTTTATCACGGAAATATTTTAGGCAAATTTACTTTCCAAAAAGTCGATCCGAACTTCGCCAAATGCGAGGAGGCTATTTTCTTCGTACAATGTCAGATTGTACAGCAAGAAGTGCGCTTTTGACAACATCTTCGTTTATCGAAGTTCAAGTTTTAAGACTTACAGTTAAGCTATATGAAGCGGGAAAGACAAACGTTCTTTTAAAAGATCACTGGCGATTTGTAACTCGAAACTCTTCCGAGGTTTGGATGAAAGTGGTCTAATTATAAAATATTTTGAGTGGGACAAATGGTTAAATACCCGTATTGATTATGGGAAAGTTCAAATATGAAAACTTTAGAAAAAGTAAAGCGTATAAGCATAAAGCATAATATAGTCGTTGTTTTCTATTCCTATTTGGGATTAATATTTTCGAGCACTTTAGCTTATAGTGTTGAATTTGCAGTGAGATATAGAAGCAATTGCATGGATTGTGTTCGCTGCATTTTAAAATCAACATTTAAAATCACAAAATTTGTTCAGTTTGGAATCCTAATTCCTATTGTTATCTTTAAGGACTTCTTGTACAAAAATATTCAAAAATTAATAATAAAAAATTGAGTACACACACATGGATTCAAAATTATTGACCTGATAATATTTTCATTATCAGCTAACTCAATTAATAAATAATTTCATATAAGTAACTATCAAAATTACAAAAAAGAGTAATTAACAGCAGCAAACTGTATAAATTAACTGATATCCAAAACATTATACGTTTTCTACATCTGTGATTTCTTAGCCATAAAAAATCGAGTAAATTTTCTTGGCGGTAATCTGGCCATTGAAAGCTGCTTTCTGTTGTGTTTTCTTAAAGCCAGCTGGAGAAATATTAAAGATTGCATGAATGGGAATTGGACGCACTGTGAACACTTTGCTTAACATAAACAGATACAGTCTCGTTCTTCCACACGGCCAGAATATCCTCCTTTTGTTGCAGATTAACTGAGCAATTAATTAGAAAATTAAAAGCTAAAAATCATCAATGGAGTTTTAACGTGGCTTAGATTACTAAAGTTAATTTTTGAACAATAATTAATTGATTAATTTATTTCTTCACAAACGGAATGTCAGCTGCAGGCAACAGGTGGAAGGAAAGAGGGAGAAGCTCATCTCCTCCTGGAGGGAATTCTGGAGGGGTTCCGATTCGCTTAGATTTCCATAATCATTGTCTCCTCTGTCTCCAGCATGAGGACGCCTTCCCCACTTTCAAAGAGAATCCGAAGCATCTTTATAATTTTCAGGCGATTCTTCAGTTTTTGATGGGCACTGTGAATTCATCCTCTGAGGGGACGGGGGGTGGAGGGAATGGGCAAAGAAAATATTATCCAGTGACAATTAATCAACCGGTGTTGTGTACGCTCTGCTGCGAGATTCTTGAGGAGCTGCACAACTTCTATGTGGAGTTGATGGAGTTGCAGGGGAAGATTCAGAAGAAGACGGAGGAGGCGAGGAGGATCGTGAAGGCGACTTTAGGGAGGGGCGGAATGAGGGCGGCATTTTTTAACAGACTAAAAACTGTGGGCTGTCCGAACGAGGAGATGGAGGGAATGGAGTACTTCATTGGGAACTTTCATGATTTAATTGTGGAGGGTAAGGAAAGATTTAAGAGTTGAATTTTATAATTTACCGGAATTAAAAATTATCAATTTTAATTATGAATATTACAGCGGATCAGAAACCGGTACTACCCCAACTGTCGCCTCTCATCTTCAACAATCCAAGTTCCTCCAAATCCTCCAAAGAGACCAGTTCCCTCAAGCCATACTTCGTTCAGTTCGCAACCACTGAAGGCAGTGCCTCCAAGTCACCTCAAGTTGGATCGATAAGCAGTGGTGGTGCAGCCTCACTTCCGGTTTCTCCAGGAGAGGAAAACCTCCCAACTTTACTTGAAAAATTGGAGGATGCAGAGGACGACGAAGTGGTGGTGGTGGATGAGGAGGAAGAAGAAATTGAAGAGCGAGCAGACCTTATTGTTGAGCAGATAGAAGAGGAGGAAACGAGTCAGGCACCTGAAAGGAATGTCAACTATTGGAGGAACGCATTATCATCTCTTGTAGCAAATGAAGATGTCGAGGAAGACGATCAGAGGGAGGAAGTAGGAGGAGATTCAAATCCGGAGGAGACTGAAGAGGACGACGTCTCCGTGTGGGAGCAGCCACTGGACGATGAAGAAGAGGAGGATGGGGAGGTGCTGAGTCAGGTGGAGGCTGAGCAGGATTTCGAAGTCTATGTGGATGAGGACGATTTCGAAAAAGAGTACTGCAGCCCTGGATCTCCACATTCTTCCAGACTGCCTGTTATCCAAGCGACTTCCAACGCTAATCCAGGAACTTCCAGAGCCTCAAAAAATGTTTCCAAGGGACCTTCCCACAGGTGCTCAGTCTGTTCCAAGGAGTATCACAGTGCCCAGTACTTGAGACACCACCAACTGGGACACTTACCAGGTGGTAAACCAAAAACCTTCAAGTGCGAAACGTGCTTCAAAATGTTTTCCTCCCGGAAAATCCTCAGGCAACACGAACGAGTTCACTCAGGTACTTAAATTATTTATTGTGTCATTAAAGGTTAAAAAGAAATAAACTATGATCATATCTCAATTGAGCCCTAATTTATATTCATTAGATGAGCGACCATTTGTGACCGCCCACAAAACTAGTTAATTATCTGTGCATATTATGAAAATGTGATGTTAATTATGTTTAAAGTTGATTTTTTTTGTAACCAAGAAATAATTGGTTTATTTTGCAATCAGTTGTTTGTCAAACAGTCAACAATATTTTCTTGCATAATTTGTTAGAAATGTTTAGCTACGAATTAAAAAAAAGAATCGCAAATATGAAAATCTCTAGAAAATATCAGAAATATTAGTAGCGGTCATTTACATTTACAATTTTTACAAATATCTTTAAAAACTCAGAATAATGATCAGTGCATTTTTTTGGAGGATTATCTTTTAAAACTGACAATGGACAACTTTAAAATTCTCATTATCTTTAACGAGTATTATACCTACTCTCATATTCAATGACTATAAGGCTACCATATTCACAAGCAGTATTTATCCAAAATGGAAGAGTTCACAGAAAAACTTTGATGGGCATAGTTTCAGCCGTTCTCCCTTCACAACTATAAGCAGTAGCACTAAATAAAGCAGGTTGTCAACAGCCGGACAGACAACCGACCATTCCAATAATATTTTTTACTCTGGTTCCAAACAATTCGTATTCGTGTGTTGAGTATTTTTGTAGTTTCCGAGCTTTTAACTGTAAAATTGCAAATTGCGAGCATTTTGCCAGTTTTTAAAAAGTTGTGAATTAAAGAAATTTCGAAAATGGCTTTGAGCAGCAGAAAGAAAAGAGGTGAAATCAAATCGGATGTGCCAGTGGACGATCTCACTGAATTCAAGAGTGCGACAAACGAGTTCCACAAGTGTCCAGCTGGAAGGGGAGCCGTCATCTTTGGAAAACTGTCTCCCAAACTTGAGAAATTTGCAGCTTACAAATCACTCCTCCCAAATGGTCCGGAAGTGGACAGCTAGCTCCCAATATTCTGGTGTGGAGGAGCTTTGCGTCGGTTTGGTTGATGAGCCATTCAGGTTGACTCCGGATCCGTTCATGTTTCAAGAGGCAATGGATCTGGAGACTATGCGCACTATTCAGAGGTCGTTCCCGAACTCGAGGGGAATCACTGTCGACGTTTCTGTGGTGGGGACACCTGACGTGTCGTCTCTATTTCCGGAAATGACTCATTTGGAAAGCCTTCATCTCCGACTGCGGGGATCTTTTGCGTTAGTTTAGTTGAGGAGGATTCAGCTCAGAGGTTCTTGACCGGCATTCCAATCCCGATGATGATGGAAGGCTGATCCCGAGTACGGCGCTAAAATGGAAATTAAATCGGGTCTTGCGAAATTCAAAGGTTTGTATTCAATTTATTTAAAATATTTATTTTCTGACGGCTTTGCCGAATGAAATATTTGACTTAATTATTTGTATTTATTTGCTCCAGAGCTTGAGTAGTTGACGTTGGAAATTGTGAGGAGAAATGAAGACGACGAGGAGCTCAATCTTGACCTGACATTCAACCTGGTTCTTAGGAAAATGGCGAATTTAAAAGATGTGCGGCTCATGAATGGATTAAAAGTAAAAAAAATGTTGGCTCGGAAGAATTATTGCTTAACTTTCAAATAGTTTAATAATTTGTAAACTTGTTTTGTTTTTTAAAGGTGTCAACTGCCACTAGAAAGGAGTGGGAGGAAGTGCCTCACCGGAAATTGTCAATCAACTAGATTTCCTTCTTGTTGATTAAATATTTATTCTTGTAGATACAGTTACAATTAAACTTTAATTGTATTTGTTTTTTTTGTGGGTTCAGAATTTTCATTGCGTTTCTTCATTCAACTCGATCTCTGTCTGCGTGTACTCAATTTTTATGAAAGTTTTGATTTAAAATTAAGAATGGTTTGATTTGGAATTAATTTTTTGTGTCGTTAATTTGAACGATTGTATGAATTTGATATTTTTATTGTAAGACTAAACTAACATTTACATAATTAAATTGATTAGCAAAATTTTGTCTTGCATAAGACTTTGGTGATTTAATTTTTGGGTGATTCTGCAAGTACAGAGTTAAAAGCTCAAATTATACTGTAAGTGGTACTTAACAAAGTTAAATATTCATTATCTCATTTGATCCATCTTCATGTTTGCATATACATTTTAAGCTTAACCATGAACAGATTTAATTTTCATTCACTACAACAAGCTATTTCTGCAATTTTATTACTTTATTTGTAATTAGTGTTAATCTAGCAACTATACATATCGAGGGCCATCTTTCAGAAAGCCTTATATGCAGCCCAAAAATTTTACAGGAAAGCCCTATATGCTTTTCAAGAATTGTTGCAGAAGGTCGTATATGCATCATTGGGGCAAAATGAGATACCTTGTTCAAATTAAAGCCCATGTTTTTCTGCACATCATGATACCCATGACCTGTATGTATCTCAAATACATAAGGAAACAGCACGAAATAAAAATCTGGATTTGGCTTTGCGTCTACAGACCACCAGGGAGCATTTCGGTTCTCCTGAAAATTTTAATGTTTTGCATATACGATCTTCTGCAAGTAACCACGAAAATCATATACGGCTTTCCGTAAATTTTGCTGGACAGCATATACGACTAGCTGAAAGATTGCCCTCGATATATGTCTTTGCACCACTTTGCTAATTTTTAACTAAGCTGGAAACATAATTCTTAAACTTCCAAAAAAATAGTTTTAAAAACAGATATAAAATTGCAGAAGCTTCCACTATCATTAAGCTACTTCCCAAGAATAGGCTAACCCATAAGCAATAAAAATAGCTATTGTATTTCCTTAAGCTTTACAGTAATCTCTGTGCTAGCGCTGCTTTCCATTTGCCAGGATTCGTGCTCGGCTTCACCAGGATTTGTAATCTGGTGAAGCTTCATTTTCCTCAAGTATGACAAGATCCCTGATGACCAGATAGACTTTTATCTATTCAATATCCAAGGATCCCCCAAAAGATGACAGCAGCAAGTCGTCCACGTCAGCTTATGTTTCAAATAGCATGCAAGCAGTGCAAGTAGTGCAAGTAGCCACACCGCAAACACAAAATAGGCTTCTTTGTTGCTTATGCAGTAGCCCTAGTCATTTATTTCGGGTTTGTCTATTAAACAATAGCCCACGCCAAAAGTCATTCCCTCGTCCTCATTTCCCTAATTTCCAGAGTAGAAATTACCCACCCCAACCAAACCCAAATTTTCCTTCCATCAAGCAATGCCTCGTAGTTTTTCTAGCAATCGAGGTCGTCAAGGCCCCAATACAATAGCTTTCTTTCCATAACCAACAGCCAAACCAATGGAATCGTGGCTATTGACATAATAATAATAATATGCCACCTTATGCATACCGGTATCCTCAAATATCCTCCCAGTCTTCAAACATGCATACAAACCCATTTTTAGAGATGTCAGGGTACAATCATCTACCACCACCACTCACATCTCAAATTCATTTCGCTCTCCTCCTCAGCCACAAAATCTTCTTTAAATCACGGAAGCACCTGATGGTACTCAAAGCACAGAGAATAGTCAGGGAAACGCGTAGAGCTGCAGTTGCGGGATTGCAGCTCACCAAATATCAGTAGAGAAAAGTCTTTTGTTAGCTTTTATCCATTCTATTTCAATCATTTTCAATCTCCTTCCAGTTTAGGAAAAAAGGTTTCTAGCTTAACTACTTACAAAATTTGCCTTCCATTCTTTCAAATTCGCAAACTACTTTGCGTACAGAGCAATGTAGTAGTAATATTCAGCCTGCCACTATTGAGGAATCATTACCCGAGGCATTGAATTCTGTCCTAATTTCTCCAGGTTCTGAAGTAGCCACGTGTGGTACAGATAGTTATACAGAGCTGAACGGTCAAAAATTTCCTATCTATTCTTGGAATAAAAAACATAAACGCGTTATACTTCAATGGTATTTATTTATTGATGGTGCAACTTACTCTGCTCTCATTGATACGGGTGCAATGATGAGTGCGTTGAACCCATCTCCTCTAACTAATGTTTCTCTTTCCTTATGTCGTATTTCCCAAATAGATCCATTCTCCATAAACTTGTCTATTGACGACACCAACAAATTGTTGTAGAGAAACAAGTTGAAATAGTCATAAATGTTGACGGTGTAGAGTTTCTTTGGCTGTTTTATCTCGTACCCTCCCTCTCTAGTAATATTGTCCTCGGCATGGATACAAATCATATATGCATCTTCAAGACTTGCCTAACTCAATTGGAAGCTACTGCTTACGTAGAGGAGATAATAACCATTATTGTCGTCTTCAGATGCTGCCAGAACTGCCCATTTCACAAAGTGGAATAACTTATCGCATCCCACAAACTGCAATAACTTTCCTCTCCAGCTGAATACCAACAACAGAATCAACAAGCATCATCGTCATCGTCAGCAACCCAAGCTGTTATACAACCATACAAATCCAAGCAAGCAGTACCGCAGCCCGAAGAAATTCCAGTTGTCAACCTATGTGATAGTGATCAAGAAGAAGAAAAAGAACAAGCAGCCCCGGCTCCAGTTGCAATGCAAGAAGCATCACCACCACTTGAAGCAGCTGCCCCACTTGCACATCCAGTAGTCGACCTTGATATGGATTCAGACGAAGACGATAACGACGATGATAGTGAAACTGGTGATGAGCACGATCTACCCATCAACATCGTAGCAAACAATGTGATACATTATGAAACCAACGACGTGGACATCTTCGATTATGTTCCCGATCCAAAGTTTTGAGAGGACTCAAACTGTCCTGCTCACTGTTGTTTGTTTGCTCGCTCTATTCCAATGCTTAACAGGAGTTAAGCTGTGCGCTCTTTTAAGTGTGGGGAAATAAAGGGTGACACATTTATGATTATTATTATAACATTTATTATTATTTATATGTATGTTCAGTTTATATGTGTATACATGCATGACAGCATGAATGTTTGTTTGAAGTTCGTTCCATTTCATGTCATGTCATTTCATTTCATCATTCTCTGCAACAAAGTTCACATTTTATCTATGTTTATGCGTAGGCAATATTTTAGCGCTTGCTTATATGTAATAAGGAATGCATTCATTTTAAGTTCAAAGGTTCAAGTAAATAAGATGATAATATAGGACGGCCAAGTTCAGCATCCTGTTGTAATCCAAAATGTATGTTATTGCGGCCAAGTTCCTTGTTCTCTAGTTTCGTATATATAGTTAGCAACCTGTGCTAACAAACCATTCAAGTCTTACGATTGTGTGTGCACGTTTGTGGTTTCTTTTTGTAATATATATATATCTTTTTATAAAAAATATCTCAATATCACAAAAACCCAAGTTCTTTCAAGAAATTGCTTATCCTTTAATACACATGTGTACAGACTTAAGACAATGGATAATTAATGATCAATCAAAATTTCTTGCATTTCATATTTTAATTTCATATATTTATTATTAGTTTTCCAAGAAATACCAATCCGTTTTAGTAAACAGCCAAACGCTTAGTTCTTACTTGTTTAGATCTTCGTCAAAACAGTCCATACTTGACAACAAGTGGGCATAAGTTCTGCAGTTGACGCTTAAAGCTTCCACCTGTCTGCATTTTATTCTAGTACACCTTAACATTTTAATTTGATTTCTATGTCAAATAATTGCATTATCGCACATCAAATAAATTGTATAAAATCTGGGTAGCGCTACAGCCGCTAAAAGAACAAATCAAAATGCCAGCAATTGCACTTACACACTACAGCATTGGGTCTAGCCTTTGATGAGCGTTGTTACATATTGTCAAAAGAAAAACCAGAAACTACTGCCTAAGCCAACGTAAATTGTGGTATTGATACTTGTTTCACCAAGTCATAAAAGCAAAGTTAACTTATTAACATTAGCATAAAAATCATAAAAACTTGTGTAATCGTTAAACCTAGGGTTCCTAGCTAATCCAAAAGCAATCCTTAAGAGATTGTTTACAATTATTAAAGTTATCACACTAATGAAGAATGTGCACCGAGCAGCTTCCAAAGTGTAGACCCCAAGTAAAATAAACCGAATCAAAATGCAAATGAAAAATTGTTTCCTTCGAACGATATATCGGGCCACCAAGCAAAGCTTCAAGGCAAAAGTATCTAATATTCAACTCAAAAATATGGCAAAAGCAAAGAGAACCGGAAAACATTTAAATGACCGAACTGATTACATACTCGGATTCCTCATATCCAAAATATGCGGAATTGACTAATTAGAAGCGTCAACTCAACTAACATGAAAAATGGTTACCTAGTTAGTGTGTATTTTCTGTTATTATACAATGCAACAACAATATTTACAAACTAGTGGGCAAAAAACCAACCGAAGTTATGAAACTTTAGTTTCCAATAAGAATTAACATAATTTTTTATGACTTGTAGACTCGAGATATGTGTCGAACAATAGAACGTCAACGAACGAATAGGTTGGAGTCCAGGAAGCAAGTAAATGTCAGACGGGAAATAACCAAGGTACGAAAATGGCAAGCAGCGTTATCATGGGATCAGGAATTAGGTAATCCAGAAAAATACTAAATAAAAAAAAAACACGGGACTGAAAGTCTCATGACCGTGGGCACGAGCTGTGGAGTTAGTTAAAAATTGAGCAAAACTTTTTTTCTGATTTATGGGCCACGGGCATTGCTGGAAATTTTACGGTCATGGGACTTTCAGTCCCGTGTTTTTCTATTTAGAATTTTTCCGGATTACCTAATTCCTGATCCCATGATAACGCTGCTTGCCATTTACGTACCTTGGAAATAACACTCAGGAAGGTAAAACATAACAGCAAGTGGTTTATGTAAGTTATTCTCAAATATATATATTCAATTCAAGCAATCATCTAAAAACGACTTCCTGTCTCTCATTAGTTCTGAAACTCCTTCAGGTAGGAAACGAGCATTTCAAATATACAAGGTTGGAAGTACCGCAATACCTGTCAGAATTTATTTTTTGAGTTTTGTTTTGTTTATGTTTTTAGTAACTGCACACATTTTATCATATATTCCGTTTAACTAACTTTCCACTAATAACTGATCTCTCACAAATATTAACGAATTTACAAGATGACTTGTATGACATTTTTTCTTTTTTTACATCAAAAATGCAGGGATCTTTCATTGTTTTACGAAGTTATTAAAGAATTATGGTTTTTTACGACTAGCAAGATTCCAGTAAGGAAGCCAAAATTGACCACCAATAGTGTCAGGTATCATTAAGATGTGATAATTAATATGATGCTAAGTTTAAAATAATAATACATGAACTTATCATGCACCTTTTTCACTGAACGTTGACAAAGTAAAAGAAATTCATGATTACATCTAATTAATTTTAAATATTCACGTTTTCAATATTACTGTACTTTGACGGCATAAAATATTTTCGTAGTAATATTTTCACAATTTTAGCGCAAATTGTTTCAATACAAAGTTGAAGTTTTACTTAAAGCTAAAGTTATTATTAGGCTAATTGGAGCAAAAAAGGGAAATTCCTCTGACTGAAATTTCATAGCAAAAAATCTTAACTAACTTTAACAAATATTGCGTGCCAAAATCCTCTTTTAAGAATCATAATATTTCATATCGGCATGGCCTGAAATGTATGTATACAAACTTACATGCTTAACTATTATAAACAGGCATGGCACGCGGGTTTTTGTATGGGTACGAAAACGTGGGTAAATACGGGTTTCAAAGGACGTTAACCTGGCTCCGTCACGTTAAAATAAAAACAAAAAATGCATGCATTTCAATGAATCCATAGAAAACGCGCCAAAAGACTCGCATATACTCTATTAAAAACCCATTTAACCCAATAAAGCCTATTGTCCATTAAAACACCTAAAAACCCGTACCCTTCTGATTTTTGTAAAAACCTCGTAATTTTTCATCATTTTTAAAATAAATTCAATCTGCTTTTGAATCGAAAAAGCTTGGTACCGTTGGGGCACTGATAAGTCTTAATCCCTGTATGAATCTACTGCTGTTATTCCATTCTAAATTTTAATCACGCTCCACAGATGCCAAAATGTTGAGTCAAATATATTTTCCAGACATCTGCAAACTAAAAATTGATAATGTAATGTAACAGATATGTATTTCTTAAAGGCTAGAAACATAGCATGCTTCTTTTTATCAGAGAATGCTGAGACAACTCAAAAACTATTACCAGTTTACTTATGTTTTTAGTTACAGGAGTTTACGAATGATACGAATGAACGAATTAGTTAATCATTGATTTTGTCTGACTTGACATTCAAAATATTTTGTAATGATAGCCACTTACAATATTAAACATTTGGTCTTCACATGATACTCTCTCCTTAACAACCAAATTGAAAATGTGTTGGGACCAGAAAATGAAAATGAGCTTTTAATAAAGCAGTCGTTCAAACATTTTTTAGAAGACAAAACCAACAGTTCTTAAAATATCTCATTTGAACGTAGAAAGCTTACCAGATATCACTAGGGATCATTTTCTCAAATTGATTTTAAAGCGTTGCTCCGGCAAATATATGTATAGCGAAATTTTCTTCTTTTCCAAATACATTTACGATAAGCAATAATTAATTAGTTAGTTATTAGTTTGATTTTGATTATCTCTACTTCAAAGTCAGACAGTAGACTAACTACCGTACTGAAATGATTCTTGCTGTGGATAATGACGAGTTGGGTTTCTATATTTTTATAATCTCAGGTAGGGCTGAGACAACCTAATAAAAATCCAGTTCACTAATTTTCACAGTGATGAAATTATAAATAATAAATAAATTATAAGTATTTTCTGAGAACAACCACTTATCTTTAGTGGAGTTATATTGTAATAGTTAAGGAAAACAATAATAAATTTGTGCATATGTACATTTATTTTTTAACTTGCTATTTTCAAAAATTGTATGAAATATGACTGACTGGTCTTAACTTTTAGAGTAAAGGCATAAAAAACATATTCGAATATTAATCCCAAAAATTTGAAGTTGAAACTTGAATTGTCATATTTGTATTCGTTGTGTTGTAAAATTATTCCTTGCTTAAAAATTTATGTGTCAAAAATTTATAAAATTTGTGGATATCTTCTGTTGCAATTCGTTATGCTAATAAGTGAGTACAGATACGATTTCATAAATAAAAAAATGCGACGGGAGCATTACATAAGTGTACCAGGAAGAAAAACCAGAAGACTTGTGTTTCATAGCCAATACTAGTGAGTTGTTAGAGGTGTTGTGTAACTATGCCAAGAACATGCATGCAAATATTTCCTTGTTTGCAAGAATTTCCTTTTAATACCACTTCCTAGAGGTTTATTGCCGCAACGAAATACGATATTACATGTACATAACCGCATTCCCAAAATAAAATAAGCTAAGAGTGGTATAGTTTCTTCTGCTACTGGTATCATATTTTTTTCTTTACCTTCTATAAAGTACATTTACCCCAAACTTCTAAATTTGAATCACACTGCATACTGGAAACTATTTTACTATAACAGTCATGCATCCAATTAACTTAAATGTGTTACTGCATGTATTCCAAAACTGCCTTGTTCACGTGGCGGAATATCACTTTGTAAGTGAAGATCGCGTATGGACCACAGGATTCAGTGGCAGTCACATATTTCAGCAACACGTTCCAGTAATATTTTCTAAACACTTTTGGCGAGAAAAATATTTTTACATGTACCCCACTTACGAAACTCAGATGGAGTGTAACAAAAAGTACTTCAACATTGACCAAAATTCTTCTGAATTTAAATTCCGTCCTGAAAACCCGCAACACAGGCAATTTTGCTCTATTCAAATCCACATAATCCTCTGTTCATCAATAACTTTTCATGTAGAAGAGATCATGTCTAGTGCAAATCTGAAAATAACATTTCTAGCTCCATTTTCTTTTAAAGACCCAATTTACAGATACCGAGACCCCGGAATACTTAGACTAGTTTCAAATGCGTCCACGTACGGATTTCGAAAGTCCGATTTCGATTTAGGTTATTCTAAAGGGCTGCTTAAAAGTGGGCTTTATCAAGCTCTCCTAATTCCCAAATTTCGCACAACATCAGTAGTTCAATGGTTATATAATGTGGACAATATTGGTGGATTTGCCAAAGCAACATATTTTCACCCATCGAGCACTGGTAACAACAATATAAAAATTTTAATCGAACTGTTGCCGACAATCACCCATTACTTTGTCTTTCGGACTGCATTTTATTCCACTAGAGATGAAACTATTCTTGCGCCATGGAAATTCATCATCATGAAAACTATTCCTTTAAAAGAAATTAGTGATGTTGTTATACTAGAGCAGATATATAATTTTGTGATCAAAAATAAACTTCACAGCATTGACTTTATAGATATGAGCCGTCTTAAACGAAGCGATTATATCCTGAGGCAATCTACCAGTTTTGTTAAAAATTCACATTTTTCTGAATTTGTACACTTGAGTAAGCCATGTGCCTTTGTATTCATTATGGGAGGAAACAACCAGTCGTGTATAATGTCGTTTACCAATTCCAATTATCAAACTCTGTTTTCAAAATTGCATAGCAGAGTATTGTGCGACATAAGATATAGTGATATGGGTACATATGTTATCGATGAAGCCGAAGCTCTCACTTTTCTTACATGTTACGTATATGATACGGGATCATTATCGTTGGTTGAACTTGTCGCAGTTTTTGACAACTGGGTTTGGATTTCTCTTGCTTTTTGTTTTTTCACAACAACGATATTTTTAAATACTTTGGAAAGCATCGGAAAATCCGTTGCAACGAAACAATACCGGCTAGGAAGCATCATGTTTGCAGTAAAAGTTATTATGGAGCAAGGCTCAAACTTGGTTGATATATGCCGCAAGAGTGCGTTTCATGGGAGCGTGCTTTCCATTCCAATTTTTATCTGGTTACTACTTGGAATCGTTTTAAGCAATGCGTATCGAGGTGAAAATATAAGTAGACTTGTTGCTCCCGTAAAACCCGAGTTAATAGACACCTTCGACAAACTCGTAGACTCAAATTTGACAATTTATGCGCCAAATATGTGGGAAGATTTGATAACGCATGCAAAGTCTTTTCCTCTGCTTAGTATACCTTTTTTAAAGTTTGCTGTACAGTACTTGAATTATACTTCTCACAATCTTCCGGATAGTTGGAGACGAACTTCACTGGATATTTTGTATAATCCTGAGATTTTACAATATCCATTTGTCAAATCTAGAAGCAGCCAAAAAACGAACGAAATTACGCTGAAGCTTTCACAACAAATGCATTATCCTGATAGCAAGCAAGAGACACTGAGCATGGTTGGAGTAGAGTACTTCTTGAATTCAATTAAAAACTGTAGTAGTAAAACAGCTTTT
>JAQIXW010002714.1:0-14737 GCA_034700685.1 Willowsia buskii | reverse complement strand
GAAAGGTATGTAAGGTTGAGGAAGGAGAGAGTGGGCGATATTATTTTTTGTAGTTGGGCAGCATGTCCGAAGGGGGTTTCCTCAATATGGCTTTTTCTAACACTTTGGATGAGCTCTTTTACTACCTGTGTATGGCTTCATTTCGTCGGACCGTATGTGTTTCTCCTCTCTGGTTTCTCTAAGTTGTGCTGTTGTTGAAGAGTAAAGTAATATAATATTTTATTTGCAACGAGGTGACAGGAAGAAAGCACTTGCTCAGCATGAGTTCCTGGTATTTGTTGTAACACCAGAGAGGTAAAAAAATAAAGTTTATGTGATATAATATCCAAAATGGAAAAGCAAATGGTCATGGTGGTTGGTATCTTAAGCGTTTTCATTTATATCGGGTGGTCCACTCACAGCAGTGTACTTACTCACCTCTCAGAAGGGTGCATTTATATTTCATTCACATTCGCATGACCTCCACTTCCATTTTGCAATCAGTAGGTCAGTTACTTTTTCTTGAGGGTTGCTGTTTTTTTGGCTTTATAATATGTGGTCACAGCATGTTTGCTAAGATGGAGGATTTCTAGTTGGCATGTTTTTCATGTTAGTACTTTAATTATTAAAAAATATAAAGTAGCTTATGCAACTACTTGGATTATATTTGTCATTTGATTTAGAATATTAATTTTGAACGAGCTGAGTTTAAGAGAACACTCGAAATTCATACTGGAAAATTGCGAGTCTGCAATTTTTATATTTGTTTCGACAATGTATTTGTTTTAGATTACCTGTGAGCATGCACATACACAGCATTATGATAAAGTAGTGTGTACCTACCTATACATGTATCCACCTCTTTAATCTTTGAAATTAGTATGCCATCCATCTCATGATCTAGTGTTTCTACAACGTCATCATGTTCGGTAACCATATTTCTATTTAAACTAAAAGTAAATAGATATCATCCGATGAAAATAACTTTATGCAACAAGAACTACGAGGATTTTGGTGAGGTTGCATTCAGAAACCAGAAAAAAGAGGAACTGTGGCTTATAACGCTATGGATGTAGACAATAGAGTAGAAATTTTTTAATAGAAAGTAACAAGGCGAATTGCAGAGATAAAAAAAATGAATACATGAATTTTCATTCATACCAAATGTATTTAATCATGTTAGTGTAGAGTAGTTTTTGTTACTTGTGAAGTAGTTCATAGACAAATTAAAGCAAACAAACCTGGAATGTCACTCATAAATAGTTTCTCTGTAGAGAGTATGAGTCAAGTGGAACATTACTTACATTTAAAAATCTGACGAGGATACTCCATATTATACAGGTAAATACAGTACAGTTCTACGTACTGTAAGCCATGTAGTCCTTTATGGTTTGGTTTATTAAAATGTCAAACTCTATTAAAGACCTTGCCACAACTCCGTTTCTTCATTCATTTTTATGCAACATGGCATCAATGAAAAATCCTAAAATAATTGTACGATCCTTTTGAACTCTGAATACATTTTTTAATTCAAGAATTTGAGGTTATAATTGGAATCCCATGTTTCAGTTGTAATTCCATAGGGCACTTTCCTTTATACCGCGGGATCTTTCCAGACGCCACTGAAAATGACTTCGTCGATATCGTCATGTAACAACACCTAAGCCACAGACCGGTTGGGTCACAAAATATCTGAAGATAAAATCTTTTGAAATTTTCAAAATACCGATTCGTTCAATAATTATACGACAACATAACTTATATAATATATTATACATATATATTTATTTGGCAAAACTTAATAGTGAATGAGAAAACCAGTATAAAGACAATAAGCTGAAATAATTACCTACCATTGCATTGTCTTATCCATAACATTGCATGTGATGCAGTGCTTTCTGAAATAATTTTTATGAAGTACTTTTGGTATGGCTACATTAACAACTGTAAGCATCAAATGACAAACGGCAAAAATCCATTCTGGAATCCAGAACATGTTGAATGGCATAAAGGTAGATAGGTTAACCATGTAAATAATGTAGGTATGCGTACATACAAACTACATTGATATGACATTATTCGTTAGAGCTCTCTGAATCCAAAATATTATTGCTTTAACTCTTGAATAAATATCTACCAACATGGTGGTGGCATCTATGCTGCACTTCATTGATACACATTACATTTGTTCCCCACCGTTCCAAATCCTCCTTCTTTGTGCTGTCAAGCTTCCACAGGCCAGGAACAGTGTTAAGACATGCACCACAAGATGTCTTGCTCCTCAGTCCTCTGACTTTGGGATGGGCTAACGCATGCTAGTCGTAGTAACGTCGTAGCAGTTGTTGAAAAATGCATAGAAAAATTGGCAAGTTTTTTAGTACCTTGCGCCTCACTGACTTCTCGCCAACGTAGCGTATAGTGTTGCGTCTCATAGCTTGTGGCCTATTGTGATTGTGAGGTGACAGGCGACGGTTCCACATTGTTACTTCCATCTAGACATACTGCAACAATATCTTCATCAGTTCCTCTGCAGCATCGAGCTTCCTCTAAATCATGGGCTCCAACTATGCAAACCTCTTTTTAAAAACATGACAGCATTTTAGTACAAAGCTGAATGGTAATATTGGTATATTCTCTGCCTTGCACTCCCACGCCTACCTGAAGACAATGCTGGATTTCTGTATGAAAATATATCTCCAGAGGAATTGTAACCCACGACAAGAATGTAATGACCAATGAAAGAAGATTTGATTCTGAAGCAGGATATCTTCTCCAAAATTGATTTCCTTTTCTTGCTACAGATCACGCAACCTAATTTATTTGCATTTACAAGAAGTATGAGTGGTCCAGAGTTTAAAAGATGAATTAGATCGGTTGTAGAAAGTGAACGCATTTTCACGCATGTTTTGAGGTATGACATGTCAAAGAGAGAATTGACACGTGTTTTGTCCTAAAAATGTTCGAGTTACAGTAATTAAAAAATTTCATGTCATTATCTTAAACTGATACAGGTAAATGAGTAGTGCGAGCTAACTTTTGAAATAGATTTGGAGTAATAGTGAAGTGGCGATAACTCCTCATTAACATGTGTGACCGTTGTGAAGAATACAAAGTTAATCTGCAGGTGGTAAAGAATGTTGCACAAATCGATTGTCCAGGGCCTACAATTCAAATTTTTATGGAAATAAGATGAAATTATCGAACCCCATTCCGATACCGTGCTAATTTTTGTATCGAGTTTGGCAAACCTTTTTCCGAAGTAAGATACAGGATTTTCCCTTAATTTTGCTAAAGTTTCATCCATGAGATGATTCCAATCATGGGGCGTCTCTGTGAAACATGAAAGCGCCATTTGCACACAAGCTATTCCACAATCCCACTTATAGCGTTGCTGAATATGTTTAGTCTTGTCATGAATAATGTCCCATTCAACTTCCATAATTTTACACTGAGCGCGGTCGTTTCCTATTCTACAAACAAATGAATTGATCTATCAACATAGGTATGTATCTTAATCTTCATGAGTCACTAAATTACATGTGTTCAATAGCATTGCCCTCATAATCTGTAACATATACTCATAAAGATAACACACAAGCCCGTTCATTAAAGTTTACATAAACAATACTCCTCCTAATAGGCATTTATTATTTACTAATATTCCCAACTCCACTATCATGCAATTACACGAACTGCAGTGAGTGCATTAAACAAGCACAAAAAAAGCATGCCCTGGCATAATTATTTTGAAGGCCTTTATTAAAGCATGTTATACAAACATGAGCATGCATGCATTCACAAAGATCCTGTCTGAGTCTCTCGCCCAAAGGTATTGCACACAAAAAGAGAGGCATAAAGAAAACACGCTATGCATCTGCTATTCTCTGGACAAGAAAAACCCTCTCTCCGATTACAAACCATACTATATGAAAACTTTTAACATTTTACTAAAGTTTGC
The DNA here is from genome assembly GCA_034700685.1 of Willowsia buskii. Taxonomy (NCBI): domain Eukaryota; kingdom Metazoa; phylum Arthropoda; class Collembola; order Entomobryomorpha; family Entomobryidae; genus Willowsia; species Willowsia buskii. The sequence continues at coordinate 10,800 of JAQIXW010002714.1, read as the reverse complement.
ATTCTAAAGCTTTGAACCCAACAAGAAAAACTAATAGTGCTCCCTTTTCTCTCAAATATTATTCTCCAAATGAAAACCAGCATGTTGATGTTGACGACAAGAGCTACATGAGGAGGAAAGGTTCACCACGGCTTTGTTGTTGTAGGATCTGTATTATTTAGAGGAGAAAAAAAAGAACACATTGGATAATCGTCACAAGAAGAAGTAATGCGTGTAAGAGTATGCATATAAAACTCATAACAAAATGGTAAAGACATGACATGGCATACTATTTTCATGATTATTATACTGACAAGTATAACCCTTCTTGCAGAGACAGGAACATTTTGTTTTCATATGAGTGTGTATATAGTTTTGTGCATGTGTAGTAGATTTTATATTAGAGAACCAATTAAATATATAGGCACGGTTTTATTTACCATTGTTAGTTATGCTTAAAGCTGAAACGAAGGTGGTAAGATTAACTTGCCTCAAGTTTTACAAAAAGTCCATGTCCATGTAAGCCAGAGACCAGCTAAAGTTCTAATAATTTTTTTAACCATTCACAGTGCTCTGCAGTAGGAGATATACACAATAATATATATTATTATAACAATAATGCTTTGTTGTGTTTTTTTCTATGTGAAGCATTATGCGGTATTGCTTGACGTTCTCTGTTGCCCATGAACTCGTCGTCATTCATCTTCCTCAGCTAAAGCACACGAGACCAGGTAAATGCGTATTATTGACCAAATAGGAATAAGCGAAAAACTTTTTTGGGTTGATGATGAGTGAGCGGCATAGCAAAATCGTGTAGAGAGGAGAATTGAGTATAGTGAAGGAAAAGGAGAAAAAAAAATTGGCAGATGAAAAATTAAATAATAGAGTGCTCAGTAGGAATTACGGTGGTATAAGTACTGGTTTAATTAACTGAGCACAATATTTTATTATGAGCTATTGATGAAATTTCAAACTGAGAATATTATTATGGAACTCGAAAAAAAAATGCTGGTTTGGTGAGTGACAAAACAAAGTAGTAAGGAAACATGAGGCTTATATGTGAGATTTACCAAATCTCTGAGAAAATTTTTATTCAATGCATTCCTCTTGGAATGGAAATAAATAAAGATAATATTACAACAGAGATATGGATGCTTATACAAGTTCTTAGTTTCATGCCGAATTGTTACCAAATGAGAAGCAACAGACAATACATTTCTTTCTACAGAGAGCATCTTCCTCTTCATCCTTCTCTCCCCACAGATCATATTCTTTTGCAGAGTAGCAGAGAAGCAACAATCAACAAAGCTACAATACCAGCATATTACCGCATTTATATGGCACACTTATAGTATAAAAATCCTACTAGCTATTCTCCTGTGAATATTCTTACGTCTAACATTTTTACATTACACATCTGTTTGTAATGCACACAATGTGTTTAAGTTTATATGTCTAAAGCTTATAAGCAAAGGATAATATGAAGTATATACTATTATTATAACTTGTTTCCTATAACTATAGAATAGTCAATGTTACGTATTACATGTAGCATGTATCTAGGGATTCTTGTTGCCATTGCAAGCAAACACAATAAGTTACTCTTGACTATTGCATACCCTTCCTTCTTATTAACATTGAACTGTGTATTAAGCCCGTCTATCTTTGTCATTGTACCCAACACGATCATGTTGGAAGAAAAAAGTTGAAGAAAGGATGTAAAAAAGAAGCATAACCATAAAATAGTATTTGGTGCATAGCTATTCAGTAGCACATGGCTAACTTATTGGCGTTATCATCAGTAATTGATGTCATAAGGCAAATATTTATAAAATATTTTCTACAAAATATGTTAGATGGATTGTTATGTACATTGCATGCACAAGAGATCTTCAGTCTTTAACAAAATCAAAAACGACTTATTACGGCATGAACAATTAGCGGTTTAAATATGACTGTTATAATAACCGTTCAACAATTAAAACAATTTTATAGGTAATCAACAACAAGTATGAAGTATATTGCATGATCATCTCTGCAAAGTTCCTTCAAAACAACGGACAGACAAACAAGGCATTCTATACAGTTTGCTCTTTAAGCTCCATGCACAATGCTTCTCCACCACACATACTACACAACTAACTATAATACTCCTCTTCCACCTCTACCTCTTCTCCTTGTACGCTTTTTTACCCAGTCAGTCAGTAAGTTGCTCTTGATCAAGTTACTTTGAGTATTTCACGATTTTCATTTTGCATTGCTATATCTCTGTGTTCCTTATTACCTGGCCTGGCCTGGTGATGATGACGGTGGTGTTAATACTAGTGAGTTTAATGATTTAACACGATAAAAGTATATACACATCTATATAATATCATTGAACACCACATTTCTCTGATCATCTCTCTCTCTCTCTGTGAAAAAAACGTACTTTACATCTAAAAAGCCCAGATCAGAGAGAATAAGAACAAACCTGAAAGAAGAAAAAAAGGAAGACAGTAGTGCAAGAACAGCACAGCAAAACATTTTACTATATTTTTTATAGATAATATTTTTGTTCAACAACAAGGAAAAAAATAGTATGCTGTGGGGAGTGAGTCTGTGTGTGTCTCTCTTTGCTGAGAAGTTTGAGAGTGTTGATGATGATTAACAAAATGTGATCAAACATTTGAACAGTGAAATAAAAGGACTAAGAAGAAAGGTGGGTTGTCGTCGTCAACAAAAAACTGGTTGAAAAGTTGATAAAAAGTTTTTGAATAAAATTATTCTAAAAAGAAAATTCTCACTGTTCTATCATCATCTTCATTTCATCTCTCTCTCAAGCAATACAATAACAAAGTATCATAGTAAATTGTAACCTCACAAAGGTAATTATCCGTCTCTAGTAATTTGCTCTTGATTTGTGGCTATACGGCTAAAAGATCACATTAAGAAGAAATTATCTTGCCAACAAGTGAAAAATAAGTGTCTCTTTCGCTCCACGCTATAATATGTAGATTAGGTATGCTGTGTTGCAGAAAGTGCTAATTTCAAGTAGTTTTCCTACTACGTATATAATGTAGTCAGTTAGGGGCGATTATGTCTCTTTAAAATAATTTAATATTTTCTGCCTCGCACCAACAAACCAATTCGTTTTGACTTCACAGAAGCTTCTCTTGTGACAGTTGAGCTTTCGCATTGCTCCTGGTGCATACACACACGTTCTGGTGTAGAATAAATAGTTGCAATTGCAGTTTTTTTTAAAAGGAATAAATTATTCTTGCGAGCAAGATGAGGTATGCATAGGAGGAGCGGTAGCAAGTAGCACTAATTTATTACACAAACTACATCATTTTTCTGCAAGAGAGTTGAAACATAAAGAAAAGCTAGCAAGAATTTAAATAGACAGTGATTATCATTTTTTTCTACAAAGCATAATAATATCTAACCATGTGGAAAGTTCCTAATAGTTGAAAAATATTAGTGATGAGGATCATGGTGCAACTAATATTATTATTTCAGTTGTAAAAATAAGTCTTCACCAAGAAGAAGAAGAGATCTTCTGGCAAAGACTTTATTACTTGCTGTAAGAAGAAGCAATATAGTTGAAAGTACACTATTATTATTGATGAAGGTGTTTAAAACTATTCAGTCACACTTCATAGCTTTCAATTTTTGTCAGAGATGCAAAAGTCTCTAAATCTCAAGTGAGCATGAGCAGAGATTAGATAGAGACGAAAGACCAGACCACACATTGGTTTAGTTTGAGTTTTAAGTGTTAGTAGGTCTCTGCCCATTTTCTGACCTTCAACCTTCCTTTTCACAAAAATTTTCTTTTTTTTCGTCGTCGTACCTACCACCGTACCTTTAAGTGCTTACCGAAAAGCAAGCAAAAAAAAGAGAATGATAAATTTGAGGATTTTGTGTTAAACCTGAGAATAATGATATGTAAATGACCTTACCTCGCAATAAGAAAGTGATTGAGAGTATTGAGGATTTAGCAATAAATTCTTCTGTAGAAAATTCTGTGCATTGTTGTGGTATTATTACAGCTTTTGTTGGTTTTTGTGATGTGTGACTGTATAAGTTTTAAACAAAAGGGTTATTCTTTTATGTGACAATTGCAATTGGAGAAATCCCAAGTAACACAATTACAATTACTTTTTTCACCGGATCAAAGCCAAACTGCTGCCGATCACACCTAGTTCATTTCAATTGATTACCTAACGTGTTGCCTCATTTAGTACTAGGGTGAGAGATTATCTTTAGATTAGGTATTAGATATGCAGAGCAATTATGTTAGCAAGTTAGGAATTGAGAATGGCGCATAAATAATATATTATGCATATAACTTATCTCGCAGGTTTATCATTAATTTTGAAAATGTACCATTGATAACAACAGGTAATCATTGCACCTGATTTATTTTGCGATAGTGAATGGAATACAGTGCGTGCCACGTTTATAGGATTATAAAAAATCACAATAATAAATAATGAAAGGACTGTTTTTGTTTGTGTTAGTTGGTGGGGGCGGCGGCAGCGGCGGTCTGGTGCTACTGCGCTCTTCTGTCATTATTATTATTATTGTGAGAGATTATTACTGCATGACGTGTGAATTTTTGCGAGTGATATGATAACCTGTTTTGATTAAGATTAAAAATATCTCACCGCACACTACACACATACACTGCACAGTATTCGTTAGGATTATTTCTAAGCGTTCAGAAATAGAATATATTATGACATATAGGATGAGTTATATGAGTATTTATAGAAATAAACTATGATAGAGATAATTATCATGTGAATGTGCTCCATATTTTTATAGGGATATAATTTTATTTCTATCTCTCTCTCTTTTATTAGCTGCCTCTTCTTCGTCTTCTGGAATCAAACAACTGATTACGTCACCAAAGTATAGAGAAATAAATATACTGGAAGCTGTTAAAAGTTGTTTTTGTTGAAGGTGGAGGAGTTGTTGTGTGCAATTGTGACATTAAAACATCAATAAAAATTGCTCTGGGAGTTTGCAAAACAATTATTATTCTTCTGGGTAAGTTCTCAATTTTCTAATTTAAAAGAGAAGAATGCTGTATAATTTTCCATGATTGTGGTTCGGCTTGCAATACGCACACTTTTCTCAATAATACATGCTTTCAGTCTCTTCCTGCTTAGCGCTTTAATGCTTGTCATAAAACTTTTAATAGTATAAATGTTTCCAGACGATTAAAAACTACTTCAACCAAAATAGGCAGTTAGCACGAACCCACACACACACATATTATTACTTAAACCTTTAAAAAAATGGTTCGCTTCGTCATCACAAGTCGTGAATCAATTGTCACACAAAATGTTCATTTTCTTTTTTATTGTCTCACGGTTCATTGTCAAAGATTGACTACAGTGTTGTGAGAGTAGGTACTTTGAAGCACGAATAATGACTGACTGTTTTTCGGCCGATTTTCATTTTTCCCGTTAGAGCTTTTTACAAGTTGTGTAGTCAAAGTGAAAAGAAACAATTGAGCGTGTCAACAATGGCAGGAGTACGGCGAAACAAGAGCATCCCAATCACAGAGAAATTATTTCATCTTTTGAGTCTCTCTCTCTACACTATTTTGACATTGTTGCTGTCGTAATTTCATCACAACAGAGGGAAAATCTCTTGAGAAGAATTGGCATTATTTCTTTCCATTTAATATTATTACCTGTGTGACTCCCTCCTGTAGTAAGCATGAAACAAACGACGCGTGTCTCAGTTCACGGTTGACTTGGACGAAAGTTTATTAAAATCCTAAGAAGATATTATAACCACCTACATATATCTATGATGCGGTGATGATGACAACGGTGGCATGGCAATGGCAAAATATTCATTTGTAAAAAAAACAGTAAGCATCTTCATCATTGCTAAACAACGGCAAGTAACAATAGAACGTTTTACAGCGAGTAAAAAAATTAGTTCCAAGTGTTTTTTTTTTTAATTAAGACACGGTTTTCTATTTATTGCCTTGTAATCCACCAACACAATGTGTGTGTGTGTGTGTAGAAACGGAAAATTGCGATTATCATTTCATGATCATCAAACATTTGTTCGTCATCATTACAACGAGATTATTATTATTGGAGCAGGAGGATGGAATCTGAAATTTCTCCTCGCTTGCTTTTCATTGCTAACTGTTACTCATACCAGAACAATTCCACGAAAGACATGTGGACCTGAAAATTTTGAAAAACTGCTTCCTTCTTCTTCTTTTTTGTTTGCTAAAAAATATTTAATGGGGCAGAGGATGTGTACTAGCAAAGCAATGACAATAAAGACTCTCTCTCTCTCTCGAACAAAAAGCAAATGTAGCGGATCATGATGATTAAATCAAAATGTTTGAGCACACCATCAACAAAAGAGAGAAAACATTTTCGTACAATTTTAACAATTAGTGAAATCGATTTGATTTGGTAGCGTGCTGTGCATGAAACAATGTTCCTCTTCAAAAAAGCTATTCTACTACTGCCCGACACAAATCTCTTTAAAAAATCTAACGACTTATTCTTCAACGCCATAAGCGCTTTACCAATTTCCATTTCGTCGGATGCTGCGCTGCTGCTGAGAGAAGAGTTGACAAATGCCATTTTTTTCACTTACACAAAAAAAAATCAAGTGAACAAAGACAAACGGAAAGAATGCATGCACCACACATTCACATAATAATTGTTCTACAAGAAGATGCTGTTTCCACTGCTGTAATAGAATGTGAAGGTAAATGCATTGTGACAAGAAAAGTGCATTGTCGAGGTATGCAATGAGGCAGCCACATGTGCTATTTTTGTGTCTCTTTCCTTCTTCTACTTTTATAAACGAGGAGAGAAAATTGTAACAAGTGCATTAATTGGATGAGAGTACACTACTCACTGCATAAAATTTATCTCTTTTTGTCCCTTCGAAGCTTTTTTTTCTCTCTCTCTGGAACGGAATTTTCGGATTTTAGATGCCAAGCATATTATCAGTTGGCGGTATAATGGATGTAAAAAATTGGTCTGTATTCTGTGAAAGTGTGCATCTATCACACATTACACACACACACACTCACATCTTATGCAATCTTCCGACACATGAGTGACATGACAAGCTAAAAAATTGTTTTCTTTAGATGAAGAAACGTGCTTTCTGCATTTTCCCACTTTTTCCTCTTGTGAATCCACTTATATGTGACTTTTGTCTCGAGGTATTTTGTTCTGCCTACTCATTGCACTGTGGTGTGGTGTATATACTCCAATTTATTGCAGTTCCGTTTGAGCAAAGATCATCTCTGTCATGATCACTGATCACCCGATCGCTCTTGTAGTACTTGCAAGTATACATAGTTTCTCTTTGTGGTAAATATGTAACCGCAGCAAATATTTATATAAGTAGCTCACAGCGATGATATCGATTCTCAGGATTTTTTTACAAGCATGCTTCATGTATTTTCTAGTACACGTTCCCGTGATTAACGGCATTCTTCATTCCTTCTTGATTCCCAGTATTAGGCCCATCCCTGCGCGTCTTGTCGTCGTCGTCCATCCAACAAGTTCTCCTTCTCTCTCTCTCTCCGTCTGTCTATTATTAGCTGAGTCATATAGTGCTTCCATTTCAGCAATAAAATCGAATGACACGAAGAAAAATAAAATTAAAATAGAGAACACCATTGTTTCACATGCATGCAAGAAAGCACACGAGCATGGTAACCTTCTCGTTTCTGTATCTCTCTTCATCTTTTGTTTTCGAATGCCATTAGTTCCTCCAAGTATGAAAATGCAGTAGCAAAAATCCTTCTTGAGTAGCAACCATACCTTATTTAATTCTCTATGCCAATAAAAACATTCGTTTGACAGGAGCAGTGTGTAGTCAGGATCGTAAAGACAATGCATAATGTGCTTATGACATTTCACATTTCATATATCATCTATGTCCCCGTAAATTAAACGGTAAACTATAAAAAAATAATTTTTAAATCGGCTTGTCACTGCAATAAAAATCGCGTTCGACGTTTGCTGCGCAGTTTTTCCCTTTGTCATGCTATAATGGGCAAGTCGCGCTCTTTAGATGGAGAGGAGGAACGTCTCCTTTCCATTTTCATTGAATCGAATTCAGGTAGCTATTATTTTAACATTAAGGAAGATACAATGGACCTCTAAGCAGAAATAGTGACTTTGATTATTGCAAATCACAATTGTGATTTCTAATCGCTCATTGTATACTTGCCATCATCACACCAAAATTCCCTCAGAGATGAGTTGACCATCAACCTGTGTTGTAACCCTCGAAAAATGCCTGTGAACATACGTCATCCTCCAAGTTTCTCAGCTCCTCCTTGTCACATTGTCGCATCGATTGTGGTTTAGCCGTTCCATCTCATATAACTTTCAAATATGCCGATAAACTCTTTTAGCACACACACATATTATTGCAGGTGTCGTCATTTTTGAACCGTACTCGATACAAAATAACACATTAAATTTTACGAGTCTTTTCTCTCGCAAATTTGCAATGTGAGTATAGTGTCACCTAAAAGAGTTCTAAGTTCCATGAAGAATGCTTGCATATTTTTAGACATTTATAAATCCCGTCACGACAATGCCAATATGATATTGTTGTTTTCTGCATGCAGACATTTGTTTCTCATGGAAAAAAAAGAACTGGTTTGATGATGATGTAAACATTTTCTTTTGGTTTTCTCGTGTACGCCGCTAATATTTCATTTGTCTGGCATTTCTGCCAACATCATATTATATACTCATGTAAGAGCCTCTCTCTCTCTGTGTACAGTTGAGGAATAACACGTACAAGCAGTTAAAAATTATGATCGCAATTTTTTTCTTCTATTTTCTCCCTCACATACACTCATCCTGCTCATTCATGATATTTCTTTGTACAGCCGTGTTCCTCGTCTCCCTACACATTATACCTGTTATTGTTCTCTCAGCTATTTTTTTAATGCGATACTGTGACTTGGGACATTTGTAACGGCAAGATGGTATGACATAATATATTATTATTATGCATTAGACAACGACTATATAGAACATAGAGCGACTTTAAAACCTCAAACATTACAAGTCACAAAAGGCAGGGATAATATGAACTGTGCTTAATTGCTCATGGCTTTTGTATGAATACCTATATGGATATAGCGGCATTACCAAGGATATATGATGAGATGAGGTTTTTTGGTAAAGTGAATTGATACTAGTCTCTGCTTACCTTCCTCTCTTTCTATCCTCACATTAAAAAAACATGATGATCATCTATTTCAGCCGAGAGTAACGATAAAAGCGCAAGCAGATGAATTATATATATTTTTTGCAGAAGGGCATACAGTTCTTTGAGTTGAACAAAAGAAAATGTTGTTGGGACGTGTCGAAGGTGGCGACGACAAGACATAAATAATATATGAAAATTATGCAAACTAAAGTAAACGCATATTATAGTGATGTCTGTGTAGTAGTAAAAATCTACTACAGTTCTGTGTATTTTGATTATCTGTACGTGTTTAAGTGTTTCACTCACTCTCCGAGCATTTTGTCCTGGGCGATGAAAGCCTTTTTCAATTAATTTTATGATCACACACACAGCTATTGTTGAATGAGGCTCTAGTTTAGCACACATCCATGCAAACATATTATACCTATCTATGTAGATAATGTGTGTGTGTGTGTGCACAACTTTTATTATTATTCGTTCATAAATGCAACGACACAAACGTTACGACTGCTGCTGTTACAGTTGCTGTAAAATAGATGCTGAACAAGCAGCGAAAAAAGTTTATGTGCATTTTTAACGTGTTCGTTTATGTTTCTTCTAGTTTGCCGACATGACATGACATACTTACGAAAAGGGTTATTTAGGGAAGATGTCAGTGCTCTCTCTTCTTATGCTTTTCATTCAAACGTAATAAAAGCGGAGACATTTCAAATTTATTTGTACAAGATTTTTATTTGCTACAGGAAATATAATAATTTGAACTCTGCGTTACAATAGTCAAGTGTCACTTAAATTTATGCAAAGCTTTAGGTTTAAAATCTATTTGAAAGTGGTATTTTGAAATCATTTCAATTGTACCCTTAATGGGGAGAGCGCTATTTGAATAATTAAATTAGAAAAGTTTACGCTTTTACATCTAAATATAGAGTTATATCTTGAACATTTATGACTGCTACGAATACACATTACCTATGTCAATAAAATAAATCTACACAGATTTAAATTTTTACAACCCATATCCAATTAATTTCCAATACGAGCATTTGAGAAAGTATCATGACGAGAAGTGTAAAAATTCCATAGTTCACGTGATCAGCAGTGCTTTGTAAATTTAGTATACTTACAAGCAGGTAGATGAAATGATGGTTGGATGTTGGATGTTGGTTGATTGTTGAATGTAAAACATAAAAAGAAGCTTTCTGAGATGCCCAATATCCGAATGAGAGAGGCCTCGCAAGAGTCTAGTCGCGAATGAATGTCATGCCTGCATAAACAAAATCTGGATGAAGCTGAGCTGAGGAGGCCCTTGCGAAGTTGCGAGTCGATCGAGACGCGACGCGACTTCGGTAGACGAAAAAACCCAAGTTTGCGAAAACGTTCCTTAATGTTCCCCTCCGTAGATCGGATATTGTACTTGGATAAACTCTTCTTTTTCTGGAACGTCTTCGTCTGTCGTCTTCGTCTCCGCATAGTGGCGCATAGACAGCAGGGAAGCGAGAGGAGAAGCAAAAGCAAAGCCGATGCAGGTGTGTGGTCGCTGTTTGATTGGCTGATAGAATTTGCGAGTCGACATTCAGCTGCGCAAACGTTGCGAATTTGCAC
>JAQIXW010002713.1:0-14742 GCA_034700685.1 Willowsia buskii | reverse complement strand
TTTTTCATGCCATATCTCTTTTCAGCAGGTACACACACACACACGACATGCTCCAAGCATATCTCTCACTCTCCTTTTCAACCTGAAAGCTAGACATAAAAACGCATCACATAACAACAGGCATCATCATCATCATGATCATTCTCGTCGTCGTCAAAAGTATAAAGGAAAAAGGAGAGGGAGAGATCCACTTAATAAGTATTAGTATGGCCTATTTTTAAGAGCTCAAACGCATCTCTTCCTCCCGTCATCCTCATCTTCATCCGCCTCTGCTCTGCTCTCTCACATTTTTTCAGGGAAAAAAGCTGAAAGCCAGCAGTAAGAGATAGCTTCGAGTTACACAACAACAGCAGCAGAAGAAGAGAAGCAGCATCCAATCCAGATCATCTTCCATCCTCCACACAACACCACTCAACTTATTTTCTCTCGTTTTACTCTCACTGCAATTTCTTTGCTCCAGCAGACAACAATAATAATACTTTATATAATATGGACCTTTTTTGTTGCTCCCTTTCTCGTCTCCATTCCACTTTCTCTAATGTGCTTTCATTCCATCTCTGATTTTCTCCAGAGGTAGACTCAGAGCAGAAAAAGTGGAAGCCCTTGTAAAGAATAGGGGAAAACAGCGAAAGCTCTTCTTTTCTGCAAACTTATTTTTTGCACATCATAATCATATCAATACAATAGCTTTCTATACGGCTCCTGCCACAACTCTATACTACCTCGTCTATTACTACTGCTCCTATTGCCATTTCATAATATCATCATATCAAAGCTCCCCAGTAAGAAAAAACGCAAACGCAGTGAGTGCAACTCGGCAACTCGCCTTAGCATCAGCAGTGTAGTGTGGTAGTAGTGATGGTGGTGAAAGCTGAGTAGAAAGAGCATAAAATATACATGCATATGCCACTGCTGCTGCCAACTTTCTATTGTTACCTAACCTGTGCTGCTTACATTTTCATGTGAGCTTATTGGACATGTACGTGAGAATCTACATGTGTATATACCTCCAACTAAATCCATCTTACTACTACACACTACCTACATATCTTTGAGTATTTATCTCAATCCTGTGCCAACGAAACAGTCTTGGTTCAGTTTGAGTTCATACTAGTTTTCTCCACACACAACAGCCCTTCATCCAGCTATAGATATTCTCCGTCTTCCAATTCGCTATTTTTGAGCAAAGCGAGAAGGAATCAAGACAGATAGCAAAGGAGCACAAGTTGCAGTAAGTTGGGAAACGGAGTATTATATTGTCACCCTGTTAGTATTTGTTGTTCACTTATTTTTTACTTTCTCCTTCTTTCTCTCTCCGTCTCTCTTTCTCTTGTGTTAAGAAGATGGTGATGGTAGTAGTAGTGGTTGCTGCAAGAGGTGCCCATTAGTGTTCCTATATTGCCCATAGTCACATCGTTACCTTTTACTTTTAGTTGTCTGCAACAAAAGGAGAGAATAAAAGAAGGAGAGAAACACACAGCGGAGAGAAATGCCCGAGAGTGTAATGAATTTCAATTGTCTCCCTTGAAATACAAGGAAATAATAATAAACGCATTTCTTATTCTTTCACCCAGTACAAACGCAACAAAACAAAAAAGGGACAGACCAAAGACGTCGAGACGGAGACCATAATATACCTTCATAAGAAAATTGAACACACACGAGCACACACACAAAAGAAACATTAAAGCACGGAAACATTTTTAAAAGTCTTTCCTTTTTCTTAGAAGAATACATCAAAATACAACAAAAAAATATAATTATTATTAATAAATGCAAAATAATAACATATATCAGCATAAAAAGATTGAATAGAAAAGAGAAAAAACATGGGTTGCAATAGCATAAGCAGAAGTTGTAACAATAATACAAGCTATTGTTGCTTCTATCATCCTGAACACCAACAAGAAGAGGAGAAAACCAAGCAGTGGAATATCTGTACGCTACATTTTTAGTCAGTTTGTGGAGTGGAAAGTGGTTCCTTTTCTCTTTATCGATGTGTGTGAAAGTTATTTGAAAGGGAAGCCAAAGTTGTACACATTTCATTGAGCGTGGAGAAAGGGAGAGAAATACCAGATGAGAATGGAGTTGCTAACGCATAATAAGCCTAGCTCTCCGGACCCTCTTCATCAGGAAGTCACTTTTAAACGGCCTTTATCGTATACTAAGGTATGGAAGGTGACGCAGTGAAAGCATTGAGGACGGCGGGGAAAGTGGAAATCAAGGTAATTGAAAGTTTTTCTCTTTTTTTGAAATCGATTTTTTTGTAGATGGAAAATTTGATAAAGGAGATGCAGGACCCTGAGCATGGGGTTCCAGTCCGTAGTCAAAAGATGTTCCTCACTTCGATTCCTGCGGCGTTCGCTGGCTATGACATAATAGAATGGTTGATGGAGCGGCTCTCCATTGAGGATTCAATGGAAGCGATACATTTGGCAAATCTATTGTGTCAGCACGGCTACTTTTTCCCAGTGGGGGATAATCGAGCATTTTCAGTGAAAGATGACTCGTCGCTGTATCGGTTCCAAACGCCATACTATTGGCCGTCCCAGTATCCATTAATGGACAGTGTAGACTATGCCATTTATTTGGCGAAACGGAGCTTAAGAAATAAGCAGAAACACGGCCTGGATGAATATGAGCTCGAAGCACTGGCGCAGTTGAAGAAGAATTTGAATCAGAAGTGGGACTTCATTTCGATGCAGGCAGATGAGCAGGTGAGACTTAGCAAGGAAAGGAAAAAGGTGGAAAAGCTGGTGACAGATGCTCAGGAGAGGGCTTTCTGGCGAGTGCTGAGACCGCCCCCTGGGAGCAGCTGTTGTGTGGAGACACCACCTATGTACAAACATGACTTCCATGCCAAAGAAGGAGTGAAGCAGATCAGACGCACGAATCTTATTGAGGATTTGAGAGCGGAAGTAGACTTGCTGAGAACGTCGTGCATAAGAACGAGAATTAAAGTGAGCCAGGCTTTGGAGAGCTTGGCGTCGCATTGTGAGTCGTATAATGAGCATGATCCGTTTCTGGTGCCGAGGCAGCCGTCCAACCCATGGATATCTGATGATCCATGCTACTGGATTATCAATGCTCCATTGTGAGTTTTGTTAATTCCTTTTTGTTTCATTTTTTATTCATCCGTGCGTCCTACGATAGACATTTTTGATAATTTTAGAATTGAAATTCCTACTGAAAGACGTGTTAAAAAATGGGCCATTTCAATGGAAGACTTAGTGCTGGATCCAACTGGTTTGTGTGATACGTAGTTAATATGATGATGATGATCATGATGGTTAGTAGAGATTTGATTTGCTGAGTGAAAGTAATTTTTTTGCAGGATTGAGAGAAATTACAACGTACCTGAAGAAAGAGTACTGTCACGAGAACATCCGGTTTTGGTTAGCTGTTCGAGACTTGAGATATGGCCCTGCATCCCAACTCCGCTCTAAAGCCCAACAAATTTACAAGTGAGCCAGAAAACATTTTTTTTTTTTTGATTTTACAGCTTTATAGGTTTTCAAGCATGTACAACTTTCACTTATCATATATATTTGCGACTAGTGAATTTCTTTCACCGGGCGCCCCCTGTGAAATCAACATTGACATGAGGACAATGGAAGCTGTTCAAAAAGAGCTCAACTACCTGACCCCATCCCGGTTCACATTTGACCCGGCAGCCGAGCACGTGTATACCATGTTGCTCAAGAAAGACTGTTACCCTCGCTTTATCCGCTCAGAGCAGTACAAAACCCTCCTGGCAAATGCGCTTCAGCCGATTAATCAGAAAAAGAGGCTCGACAAATTTCTCAGCTATCTCGCTCTGGGGAAGAAAAAGTCTTCCACGGCCACGCCCCCAATTTATCCTGTGGGTGGGGTGCTCTCAATACCTCCTGCGAATATGGGTCTTGGTGAAATGTTCAAAGCTGCTGACGAGGCCATTCTGATGGCAACTGGGAATAAGAGTGACCTTCTCTCTGCTTCCAGTCTTGATACGGATAAGTTATCCGTCATGGCCGACTGTCCGTACAGGTTTGATTTTCAAAATCAAAAATCATTTAAAATATTTTCTCCAAATCAATATTGAATATTATCTAACGTTTTATTTCACATCAAAAACGGCTCTACGACATTGTTTTCAAATGTAAAATAGAACGTGAATTATCGTGTCTATTTTAAATATTATTATGTTTCATATTAAAATTACGTATTTTAAAAAGTCTTCAGCCAAAAACCAACAACGTCATGTTTTCTCCTTTACTTCGACACTTCCTTTTTTTGTAAATATCCGTTGCATGTACGCATGCGTGAATATCTTACAAAAAAAAAATCAGGTAAACCCGTAAAAGCAAGGACCAAAAATCTTCCACCTTTTTAACCGATGTCTTCTATTATTATTACTTCGCTCGTGTAGGGGAGATTTAGTTCCGGATGTCAGGAGAGATATTGACTCTACATTAAATACGCTGTAAGAATCTACTACTAATAATAATACCGCTGCTACTACTACTACTTATAATACAAAAAATTTCTTTCACTTTCACTCTTTCTATTTATCTTTCTCTCTATCTCTCTTTCTTCTACTCCAAAAAAAAAACTACATTACTTAAAAAACTTGAACTTTCTCATTTCTTATTTTGTAATCATTACAGAACATCCTTGTTTCTTTGCAAATCTAAATGTAAATTTAGTTCTCCATAAAAACAGACACATTATTATTATTATATTCAGTACAAAGTTTGTTGTAAAATTTGTTCAATTCCATATATCCTTTAAATATCTGTGTCATTAGTACAAAAGACGAAAGTATATAACTGCACTGCATTCGATTTTCGTAAAAATGTTGAACACTCTTTTAATGTGCGTGTGTTAATGTTTGTGTTTTCTCTGTGCATAAAATATAATATCTATTCTTTTGAACGATTTTATTACGTGTTTATTCTTTTGCCGTTCCAAGTGTCACCACCTCCTTTTTGCCCCTTTTGTAGTCAAATATGATTATTGTTATTTTGAGAAAGTACATTGTTGAGTGACACGTTTTAATTATGTTAAATGCGATGATTAATGAATTGGAAATGATGATATGAGACGAATAATATTTGACAATTTAATTTTTACCATCTTCTCAGACTCTACGACAGTGATATTTTGCCACTTGGTAGGAATTCTTTGTTGATGGTAAATTTGTAGTAGAGTAGGTAGATTAACAGCGAGTTTGGGTGATAGTGATGATCATGGCATTAAAGTGATTTGAATTGGATTTACTCAGTGTTAGCTATTTTTTACCGTTTACGATTCTAGTATTTTGTACTTCCGTTCCGTGTGACGTATTGTGGATTTTTTGTGAGAGTTGTTGGTTTGTGGTAATTTGTAGAAAACTGTATTTCTGTGTCCGTTGGAATATTCCACAAAATGTTTCTCGTAAAATGTTGCCTTGCATCTTTTGCTTACTTCTAAACAAAATACTTCATGCATGTGCTCTCGTGGTGAAAAGGTGGAATGTAATGTTTAAATGATGATGAACTTTTCAGGTCGCAAGGGAGTTTTGATGATGTTTGCCCTTGGGAAAGTATGGAAAAGCTTCCAGAGAAAGATAAGGGAGGGTCTTCCTTGTCACAGTCGGTGACATCATCCTCTCACGTTGCTACTTCCACTGCAATTGCTGCCAATAAGCCATCCACCTCTGCAGCGGCCTTAATGGCTGCTACCGTTAAACAAACGTCATCTTCTTCTTCCACCGAATCCAAGGTATCGTCAGCAAACAAACTACAACCAACTCCATCAACATCCGCTGCTGCCGTGGCTGCCGTTGCAACTTCAGCATCGTCAATGATAGTGGCACGACCAGGATCCATGCTCTCCAAGCAAGGGTCCATTACTTCTTCCGCAAGTCCATCATATCAGCGGAATATCAGTCCAACGCCATCATCATCGTCAAGTGCAGCTCTCCTAGACAATCAACAACATAACAAACCTGCTCTTCAACAACGGCCGTCTATCAGCAGTGAAAGCGGAACTACATTAGGTGCCGAAGTTAGCTCTTCGACAACCTCGCTTAGCAAAGAAAGTGTGATTCACGCTTCTCCTTCGATTTCAATCCAATCCGCTTCAAAGGCTCCTCCGCTAGAGGCTGGGGGTGGGAGTAGTTCTGCAGTTTACGAAGCGACATCGTGTAGTACTAGCATTCCAAATGAGACTGCAGCTAAAGCAGAGGGGGGAAATAAACAGGGAGGTGTGACTGGGTGTCCGTTGGGATCCTCCCCAACCCAAAACGAGCAGCATCAGCAGCTTGCTGCTGTTCCGTCGACATCGTCCTCATCCTCGTCGAGTGGTAACAATAAACCTGGTTCATGCACAAATAATCCTACTACTGCAGCCGACAATAAAAATACGCAACAACAAGGCCAAACTGGAAAGGATAATAGTAAAGATGTTTGTCCTTGGGATCATGAGTAAGTTTTCCGCATTCAAAATTTCACCGGAAACACAAAACGTGAAGCAAATTTACTTTTAAAAAATACTGACTGATGGCTTTTGTTGAATTCCAGAAATGGTACAAGACCAGAAAGTATCACGTTTGTGAAAACGTACTCCACGCTTGGCTACCTCTAAACATGTTTCGTTTATAGCTATAGTTGGACATGCAAAAGTTCGGCTATAAAACTTTTATTTGTTATTTTTAAGGGAATAATGCAATCAATCAACCACAACAACAACGCTTCTATAATTGTATCAACAATATTTCTTAATCTAAACCATTAATCAGTCACCAACACCAAATCATTTTTTTGTATTGTACTACGAATACTAAAAAAAATGTTTTATTTTTGCTTATTCTCACACAATATTGCACTGTAATGGTAAAACTGGTTCTAATCATGGCTAAAGTTTTAATAATTGAAAATTTCACAACTACTACATACATACCTATCACTGATCATACTAACTTAACCACTTGCATAATCTTCATTCTTCCTCTTCGAAATCAATGGGAGTGTGAAATTAATGGGTGGGAAATTTTTGTATCGGAAGGCGGTAATAATAATATTTCTGTATTATTTAGCGAATATTATGCCTTATATTGTGATAAGCAAAAATATACATAGCATGGTAAAATATTTTTAACCAACTGATCTTAAAACTGTACTGGAATTTTGGCGGAATGAATGATATAATGGAAAACGAGAGAGAGAGAAAGTTGGATAATAAGGTCAGTTGGTTAAAAGTTGATGTTTATTTTGTGAAGGAAGGGAAACTTGTGAATTTAAACTGTATACAAAAAGATGCATAACCGCTTTAAGATAACGCTAACGAAACATTGTGTCGATGTATTACTGTTGTTGTTTTTGTAACAATCAAAAGTTTGTTTAAAAGAACACAAAGGAGTTTGTCCATTGATGTTTAAGCGCAAAAATGGACGAATACTTCAATAAAAAAATATCACGAGAGGTTAGCTCGAATCGTTATTATTACTGTGCGTGACAAAATAAACAGTTTTATTGATTGTTGCAATATTTGTATATAGATGTGAGCGTTCGTATCGTACTTACAAATATTCTAGTTTTTAATGAAAAAACAACCAAAAATCTGTTTCGGAAGGTAATATAATAGGGATATCTAATTATTCTATTTGGGGTATTGAAGAAAATAAATGCGGCTTATTTGCAATTTTAGATAAAAAAATTTAAAAGAGATGAAAAATAGAAGTATTCCAAATAATTATTTAACAATAAAAATCGTAGCGCGTTTTCTTTGTTTATAATTTTTGCGCAGAAATAACATCGTTGTCAATTGAATATTGAAAGAAAATACATTGTAATTACTATTTTAGAAAGGTAGGAAATATCAAAAATACATATGTCAAATTATAAAAGATCAAAAACTAAGATGAGAAACTAATACCACTAAAATCATTCTCAATAATAAAATTTGTCATTGGACAGTGAAAGTGAAAACAAAGTAAAAACAATTACATGCGCAGGACACTGTATTTTGCACAGTGCACAAAACGACAACAACCAGGTTCATTGAAAATTACATATATTAACAAATTTGGTCTGTAAACGGTGATATGTACAGAAAAGAAATAAATGGAATTTTGAAAAGATATTATTATGACTTTGTAGAAAAGCCCAAGTGCTTATAATTTTATTCATTCTCTTGATGTATCTTGTTTTCATCATTTATTAATTATTTTATTGGTTGTAACTGGCAAGAGCAGCATGTTCCACAGGAGGTATCAATGTCAGTCGTTTACCGCAACGTCTGCACAATAAAAGATCATATTATCATATAATCAGTTTGATATTCATAATTTTTTCTAAACTTTCACAAATCTTCATACAAATTATTGTTAGCTTACTCCATAAGATCTTTGATGATTGGGATCGCATTCTCTTTTGGAGCACTTGCTGCACATGTACATGGTTCTAAAAACAATGGTCTCAAATACTTTCCTGTAATTTCATGAACTTGCTGCATTGTTGCATCAGCAATTCTTCCCATAATTTCTCTTCTGATGCAACCCAACTGGGGAACACCTTTATAATAGGACAGTAAGCTTAACATGGCCACGTATTCTGGTGTATTTTCCTCTTGTGACAAACGGAATATCATGGAGCTTTTGGCCGAGCTAAGAAGCAAATCATCCCATACACCAGTTGCTTGAGTAGCGGCTCCCTCAACTAGTATCTTGGTTGTTGCAGTTTCCTCTTCAATTTTGCAATGTTTCGCAATGATATCGTATGCCTTCTCATAGGCCTTGGCAATGTTCGGACAATGCCTCATCTCAAAGTAGAGGAGTCCTTCGGAGGGACTTACACGTATATCAACTTCTTCTGCTAGTTCAGCCTCCACAATTTCCTTTTGGAACGGACCACCATCCCGCTGAATGAAGTACTGAAGAGCGACCAACAAAATTGGATAGTCAGGATCTTGCCAAGAGCGGATGCCCGGTGAAGCTTGAATCAGACAACCAATCTTTGATTCCGATGTTTCCCGTTCGCGTTGATCTTCTGTTAAAGTCATACGTAAAATTTGTTCCCTCGAGCATTTCGCAATGCACTCTGGACTACGCATCCAATTCATATCTGGTCCACTGGAAAGCCGCCGCGTGTCATATCCCCAATGCCACCCTGTGTAATCAAATGTTTTTCGGAATAACTGCGCAATTCCATCTGTCGTGTTTGTTTCATTGGGATCCTCTGCCAAATTGAACTCCATCATTGTCAAGCTCCCGGCAACATGAACAGTGCAGTTTTCAGGTCGTAAAATTGTCATTCGAATTCCTTCCAGCATTTTACAAACTTTTCTCATGCTTTTTGGTAGATCCTCACCAATCCTTCGGAGAAATGTCTTTTGCCGAACCAAACTAATGCATTTTGGCACGCTGTTCATTAAATACAAGGAATCTGTCAGCATGGCCCTTGTCATTACGGAGCCAAGTCCTTTTAGTTCCGAGTCCACCTCTCTATAAAGTGTCATGCATGTCTGCTTCAGTTTATCCGCTTGCCATTTCGTATTCCAAAGAAGATTTTGCGCCCATTGAAATCCCTCTCGTACTTTGGTCACATCCAACAAGAATCGCAAACAAAATAGATGCGGGAAGCTACCACAGGAAAATTTCGTTCTATCTTCCAGCCTTCCATACCACTCCAAGCCAAAAAATGTTTCGTATTGAATGCAATCATGCTCAATCATCGCTTTCATTTCCTCTGCCGTATGAAAGTTATCAGAAGAGTCGAGATAAGGCGAATTGAGAATTCCCTCGGCAAACAAGACTAAATGCTTTTTCTCCTCGAAGGTCAGCTCACTGGTGTCCATCATGATTGTGAGGTAGACGTAACTTGAGTTGATATCATCCACGTACAAATTGCATAACGTGTCTTGTGCCCATTTCGGATTATCTTTGCGCGTAATATAAGTAAATCCTATAGAGTTTACTGGTGGAAGTGGGAAATGGTCAAGCAGCTCACGTGGAGGACGTCTCTGATATAATTTATGTGCTGCCTTGTATCTCTGCGCCAGCTTTTTAGTGTCCTTAATTTTCTCTGAGCTCAATCTCTGCTCGACTCTTGATTCCTCATCTTGTTTTAATCTTATTTGAAGTTGATGACTAGGAACACTTCCAACTGTTGTCCATTCAGTTTCCAGTAAACCTTGAATAACAAGTTTCCAGAACTCTGGAGGTTGTGTCAGGAAGTGGTGTATTGTGTATGCGTGATTCACTCTCCTGTCAAACATCAGATCAGAATCATGATCCAAGTAAAGGAAATCCGGGATAATTGCATGCACAATTTTTTCCTCAATTTGTGTCTCCAAGCTTGTCAGTTCCTCTTGGTAAAAGCGTTCCACAATCTTACGCATCCTGTCGTAGTCAAATTCATAATTATCATCGATTTGTTCTTCCATCGTTCTTCGAAGGATGGTTGGAACGGTGGAAATCATTTCGAGGGGTACATTTCGACACTCTATAGAGAACAGGGTTTGCTTTAGCTCAAATTCCGTTATAGAAACAGTTGTTGCCAAACGTGTCATCCCTTCTGGAGAACTATTGCTAATTACAGACGTTCTGTGTTTTCGCCGGGTGAAGGATTCAATCAGAGGACCTGAAATTAAGTACTCCAGTGCAAGGCGCATTGCCACACATCTGTTCAATTTCTCAGTAGATGGTGGCCCTAAAATTCCTACTTTTACTACAGCTGCCGTTCTTTGATTTTCCATGTGCTGAGATGTTGGATATTCTATACGACTCATGAGAGGGTGAGGTATCGAAACGATAGCCTCGTCTAACCAAGGTTTACTCCAGTTTTCTCGCCTTTTACCCAACGGGCCAGCTATGATTGGGGCCAGAATGCCAAACAACTCTTCCTTTTGCATATCCCCACAAACAACCAGGCACGTATTTGTTAGATGGTAAAACTTTTCATGAAATTCGTTCAGTTTTCCCAGGATACTCGTTTCTAGATTTCGAATCGACTCGGATGCCCCGTAAATGGGGTGTCTGTAGCTAGACTCTTCTCCAAATACTTTGCGGACTAGTTCTAAGGCGGAAATTTCATCAGGGTCCTGTTCCAAATGAAATATCTCCTTCAGGCAGGGTCCATGCTCTGTGCCATTCCCCTCAACGTGATATATCTCATGAAGAAAGGCAGCTTCCTGGAGAAGTGGTGTGTACAAATGATCAAACACTACAGGAAGAAGCTTTGCAAAACCCTCTTTTCCTGCAGTCCCGATATGATAGCAGGAGTGATCTCGTTCCGCCCAAGATTTGGGTCCTGAACAGTAGCATTGATTTGATATGTGATGAAATAGACCTGGAAAAGGGAATCGTTTACTACCCCCTTGCCAAATCATATGCTGGAGAATGTGGGGTAGCCCTATGTCATCTTCCAATTTGTGAGCAATTATCCAGTGACAATAAACGTGTGGACCGGGGTGGTAAGCGTGAACGAGATCCATTCCTGAAGAGGAACACCGATACTTTGTCACGGGATACTTGTCGTTCATTTTTACAGATGTAATCAAACTCCATGCTGTGGATGCAGTAGACAAAGGTGGTGTTTCATCCTCATTCGGAGATTCAGGTGAAGTTGGATCATATTCCTCCATCTCCATTGATGCTTGCAGTTGAATGTCTCAAAAAAAATATGTGTATCGTGATACGGAACGGTACAATTATTGTGTCATTTTGTGCATGAAACCAGAGATTCTGCTGCATTCCCTTTTTTTCATCTCACCGTTCCGGTTTAAAAAAATGAACTTGCAGTTTATTCGACTAAAAAAGCATATATTTTTTCAATTCCATAATAAACTTCCTAAGAAACCGTTCCATAAACAAACGCCTTACACTCATGCAAAAATCATTGCCATTTCTGCTGGTATCATAAAAAAGTATTAAAGCCCCTTGTGACACACAATTTTAGTGCAATGCGATGATCAATATCATGTACACAATATTGCACGAGAAATGTGAAGCGTTGAAACGAAATGCCATTATAGTAGAGTAGCTCTATTTACTTGTCAGCAGAATCATATAAAGTGATTATTTTTACTCTATACTGTCAGACAGTATGATCAGATGTATCGTGTTAAAAGGTAACATGAGAAAAAGTGTTCAAGTATTGATATAAGAGAATGGAACAGAAAGTAGGATACGCATTCCTCAGCACTGCCACACTATTCTCTCGTGTGTATTAAGTTTCTATGCTTTTTTCTGCACCTCAATGAAAGGGAATGAAATGTACGGATTCAGTTTTTAAGGCAAGTGCAATATTATCAAGTGTTGCTGTGTGCTGTTCTCACATCACATCACATCTGTGAATGAGCTCTATCATATCGCCGTTGCGTTGTGTTCCATGAGGACTAGAGAGGAATGTTTTCATATTAATTCTGCAAGTCAATGTCATCATCATGAGATGTGATGTATGATCATCATGTCAATGATTTCTCACTCTCCATAAATATCCCTCGAGTTTAGTGTGAGCTGAGAGGGGACAAAAGGACACACCAGCATAAATGAAGATAAAAGTTTAATCAACTTGAAGCTACACTGCATACAAGTTAAAATTAACAGTATTTATCTTTTTTACAGAAGAAAGATCTGTGAGTTTTCAGTTTATCTCGTGTAAGTGTGCAAGAAGGAGAATATTTATTTGGTTTGAAGAAAATCAAATGAAGCAAAACGGTTTTAAAAGTGTGTCGTGTAAAGTGTGACTGATTATAGATATGGATTGATACAAGTTTGACCGAATAAGTCTTATTTTGCTCAACAACAACTATAGCTTCCGTACATTTTTTTTTAAAATCAGCAACATTTTATTTATGTTCATTTTTTACGATTGAGCGTTATGCACAAAATAACATGATACTCATTATTGTCAATTTTATTGACTTTTAAAAATAATTTATTTACCTTTGTTTTAATCATTGAAAGCCAAAGAGGAACAAATATAAATCTCACACAACAGTCAATATATTTGTATGCAAACAGCACACTCCTACACATTTTACCAGAAGAGCCTCATTATAAAAACTCATCAGAACGTTTGTATCCGTTAATTATCAGTATTACTAAATTATATTTTTTATGCAACGGATCCAAACACAGTGACATACTCTCTGAGACATGAGAAAGTACAAGCTGTTTCATTTACACTTTGTGCATTAGAAGAAACTTGAAATGTTTTATTTAGTGACTGTGTTTTAACATTTCTTGCTAAAAGAGACCGTTTATTTTTGTATAACTGTAAAATGAGTGAGCAACTGCAACCAGACAATCAAGCTAATGTTACCTCTGCACCATCGTCCGTCCAAAATGATACCAACGACCAAATCAATACATCTTCCCCACAGCCACCATCAGCAGCCTCCACAGAAATTACGGACGATAATTATACCGATCAAGGGCATCCACAATCAGCGGTGAATACACTGCATCAGGGAACAATAAGTCCAATTCGTTTAGAACGCCCCCCTCCCATTCAATTTACCAGTGGGGGGACTGGCCATTATCCATTTTTTGGAGGAGGTAGTGATGGTGTTATCAAAGGGGGAGGAAGCTACTCAACAACAACGACAGAACCAGCTACTCCAACCTCCTTGTTCTCAGAGCAATCAGATCCACCTCCAGTGCTCTCCTCCTCCGCTTCAGATTCTACGACGCCATTCAGTCCCTCATTGCTAGCCTCCTCAGGAAAACGCTTTTGGAATGAGTCTTCAACATGGCTTATCTCTCGAATCGCTTACCATCATAATTCACAATCATCCTCGTCAGCATATTCCTCAATGGACAAGTCCTCTACAAGTTATGGAAGATGCTGTGAGTAGTCAATTTTTTTTTTCATTTAATTTTCATCATACATGCATTTGTACCAAATCTTTTCGTTGCATTGCATCACACCAAATTCTTGCGTAATCATCTGATGGCATTGTTTCTACATCTTGAGAGCACTTCTCTTGACTTTATGGAGTGCTTCCATGTGTATGGCTGCATAAATGAACTCGCTGTTTTCATCTGGAATATTATACTCCATGCCCTCCGCACAGCACAGCTCCAGTCAGTATGAAAAAGAAATATCGATCGATGCCTGAGTTTGCAATGAGAAGAAACATACAAAATTAATGCGAACCATTTTAATCAATTCATATTCATAGCATATTCTACCCGGCTTTACTGGAATATGTATATTTGGCTTTTGCAGTAGGCTCTTACTTTTACTAACAGAGTAGCTTTTTTGAATGAGGGTGTACGGGTGGTAGCTCCGGAGAGTATCGGCACAAAAATGGCTCAATGTATGGATGCAGACATGTATGTATGTACGCAGTGACAAGGGCAAAAGAACTCACAGTGAAAGAAAGGGAAACCCTATGCGTACTATCGAATCTCGTTCCATGCATGTATTCTTTTTGAGTAAAGCTGAAGAAAGGAGAAAGTCATATTTGAGGATATTCCCATTTCCAGTTTGTTTCCTATCCTAAGCAAGTGAAAACTTTCCATCAGCAGAGCAGTAAAAAAGTAACGCAATATCATACAACATCTTAGCAGCATCAACATCTACAACATCAGGATTCCTCCTCCGTATTTACCTATTGCGCATATTAACTACGTACTTTAAATCTTCGTCAAAGGAAGAAAAAAATTAGAAGACATAATTGAGCAATAAATTGACGAAAGAAAAAGAAGAAATTGCACGTGCAATGTAAGAGAAACCAGTAACAAGAAGAAGAAGATGACAAAGCAAACAGAAA